>JAPYYV010003927.1:0-37203 GCA_030522625.1 Copidosoma aretas
CCACGGACAGACGGACGGGTCACACTGGCCGAGTAAGCCCTCGGGGGTCGTGCTTTTTCAGACAATTATAATCGAACGGCTCCGTGCGTATGGGGCGCAATCGGCTCTCGGAGTCCGGCCCAAAGTCGTTGGAACGCAGTGCATCGCGTCGCCTCGGGATTCGAGTATTATCGATTCGATTCGTTATCGAGGGAAAAGGAAAGAAAAAAAAAAATTAACAACCAGCTCGCGATCGGAGATCGAATCAACGCGATCGACGGTGATTCGGGAGCATCGTTGGGAGCATCGTTGCGCGCTCGGTAATTGCTGGCGGGGCTTACGTCATTAGTTGGAAAATAAAAAGTGGAGCTCGACGAGGGTCGGGGTTACGTATTGAGTAAACAGCGGATAACCCCGATTTGGCGACTTTTGAATTCGCACCCCCGCTCACCCTCGATGCTTGTATTACGGCGGAGAGTTCGATGAATACATGCGTATGAATAAATATGAACGAGGGTTATGGCGATGATGGGGACGAGGAGCATTCGTGTCGCGATACAAAGATTATTCTGATACTTGGTTGGCGAGGTGAATTGGTTGGTCGTTATTTTGCTGGAACGTGAATTCAAAGCCCGATAAACGCATCGCAGTGTGCGCGGCCGCCAATCTTGGGCAGGTATACGACCTGTACATCACCCATCCCGCCTCGTCCTGAATGCTTTGTTAGCCACAATACGAGTCTCAGGAGTTGTAAGTATACTTACAAAGTTGCTCGTTACGGAAGAGACGAGCTACTTACGCATTTTCCGAGCTCGCAAAACTTTTCACAAACATCTTTGCAGTACAACTGCAAGGGGGGGTTGTAAAGCGCAAGAGTCGAGAAGTCGCAATCAAAGTTCAGGATTTACGTGTATATACCTATATACGCCCGCAACTCTCGAGATCTTGGTGAACAATAAGCGGGTATTACGTGAATCTGCGCGATTATTGAAGCGTATTAACGAGAATATATAGGGGCATTGGTATCGTCTTTCTGCGTAGCTTATCCAACCGGCTCATAATCGTACTCATGAAATTATCAATTATCAGTTATTAATCACAACTTCGCTTTTTTTTTCCTTCATCGTGAACTTAAATCTCTCATGACATTGCTTATCATTGCACACATTGTTCTCATCTGGTGCAGATACATCATATCACCCGATTATTATATTAATGTACCATTGATAATGCCCGATCATAAATTCCGCTGTTTTTTCAACCCTTATTCAATGCTGTATTCATATTTACGGCTGTCCCTTCATATTTTTTGCCCTTTTACCCTGTCTTGTTGTTGCTTTGTGCCTAAATTTTCATTCATGTATTTGCCACTCCCTCTTATCATTAGTTATTCCTACTTATTATTGGTTTTTGTCTAACGAATATAGTGTCTGGACTCCTGAAAAAACGTGTATACATCGTCTCTTGAATAGATAAAGTGGACAATACAACTCTGCGTTACAATGAGAAATCTCTGCTTTTGGGAAAGTTTCGCAGCGTATCTTTTCTTAGAGTTAAGAGCTCTCTGTTTTCACTCGAAAAGTCGAGTCATCTCTGTCGCAGAATCAAACAGATTTGTTTCATTCCAGACAGCGATTTTTTTTTTTTTTTTTTTAACAATCCACTAGAAGAATCCTTGATATTTCCTTGCTCTGATACGTAAGTACACTTCTCGCGAAGAATTCATTTTAACGACTGCGTTCTTCTCCCTGTTTATCTCCCGCTACATCCATTATCATGATGTCCCTCTCGCATTCTTCAAATACTTCAATAAAAATCGCTTTTACGTCGCTTCGTCATATTTTATCACAACAACCCCGGGCACGATAAAAGCTTCAATCCTCTCAGACTGATGTGCTTGGTATTCTTGCTTCTCCAATTTGTTGGATAATGACGACTACGTAGGATATAATATTATTTGAATGTGACCTCATCGTCTCGTTATTTGTCACGTAAAAATGAAAAATAATATAATACGTCACTTCTCAGCGTTGTTCATGACGTAGTTTAACTTTTACTTCTTGAACTTTTTTTACTCAGTTCCATTTACATGGACAATAAAGTCACCATATCGCGAACCATTTCTTTATGATTGAAATTTCGTTGATAAAACGTATTGTTCAAAGTTCTATGCTAATACTACGCGATTATTCCCAAAAATTCCGAATAATTTGGAACAAATACCATAACAAGGTGCAGAGACTTCGTGTTGTAAAATGAAAACAAAATTCTTGAAATGATGTAAGAAACTGAAGGTAAAAATAGTAGATTCTACTGACGGAGTTGAGTGGTAGAGAAAAGAAAAAAATCGATCGAAAATCGGGCGAACGAAAAGAGGTTGTGATTGCTTCACGGGATCGAAATATGAGGGAGAACATTCGACAAGAAAGGCTGTAACGAGTAAGTATTATTTTACGAGAGGGTGCCAGAGACTTGCTAATTTCAATTCGAACCCGTATCGCACGGTGTAACTTTGATATTCGACGAAAAAGTAATTTTTCGCGTTTATTCTCCAGATGACATCTTTCACGTGTATATATTTACATTTCTCGAATATACAAAGCATACGTATAGGTATGTATACGAGCGAGCGAAAATGGAGGGAAATTGAGTTTCCTCGGGGTAGCGGAGTACAAGACAGGCCAGATGCCGGAGTCTGGCTTCGTCGGTGAAATGTAAAAGTTGATATAGGGAAAGGAAGAAAAAGAAGTGATGGAAGGAGCCGAGGACGCAGTTCGAGGGGCAAGGAGGGGGAGGTATCGCGAAAATATGGGGGACGAGAAAAAGAGGAGAAAATGCTGAATAATGGCATTGTTAGGAGTCTCTAATGGAGTTTCACGGCGATGTGTGCGCGTGTCTGTATTATTATTACTATTATTATTTTGATCATGTGAAGGAATGCCGAAAGTTATCACACTCTGGTATTGATTTGAGCCTTTTCGAGGAATGTCGGCCATGCAATTATTTTATTCGTGACTTTTGATTACTTTTATTTACATTTATATTGTCTGTCGCTGTGTAAAAATGGTCAAACAGATTATATTATTTCTGTTCAGAAAATTCATATTGAATGGCGTAGACCGTAGCAATCGATGTATAATTTCTTTTTAATCAATATTTCTACATTTTTATTCTAATAAATTAAAACATCTTTTTTAACATGATTTTTATCCGTAAAACTTTTCCCATCTTCGCCGATAGAACTTCAATTTTGCACATCGCTACACATCGTGCATATTACGGATCATATTCGATTAGTGAAAATCGGATTATGAGATAATGAAGACCACTTTAACATTGTACGCTCGTATTATCGATTCAATAATCAAGGTATTTCATCTCATTTTTTCGCGAAATTTTTTTTTTTCTGTTTTATCTCACGGAAAAATTGATCACAGGTCTAGAATGAAAGTCATTAAATGCGAGATTAAATGAATATTATCCTTCAGCGATGGTTTGTGAATTTTATTCAACGATTACGATATATTGGAAATAAATTTTAATGTTATTAAAACACAATTCGTAGAGTATGAAGAGGCAAAACAGTTTTAAAGAGCGAACGCGCGCAATGTAATTGGAAAGATATTCTTCGTCGAGGCACGAATCAATATTCGACCATTATCAAACATAACTTATTTAAATAATAACGAGCGTGGGCAGATAAAAAAGTTCTCTTTCCTATCTAATTTCAATTAAAGCCTTTCGAGCTGGACGGACGTCCGACATAATTTAATCTCGGGATCCTAAGACTGGCACGGACGTGCGCGTTAACGGCCAGTCCAAGCTTTACCCTCCATCGCTCTCGAGCAGCGTGAAAACCATCATTCAGAGTCGATCTGCTGATCGAAGATTGAGTCTACAGAGACAACGCTTGAAAAATCGAATGTTACGGGAGGAAGGGATACGTCGGAGGGGAAATGATGATTGAAAGTCAGGGACAGCCGTGTGAGGTTTTCCGTTATTTTTACACCAGCTTGATTGTTGGGACGCGTACATATAATTTCGTATAATTTTACGAGGAATTTCAAGTGCGGCTGAGCATTGGATTTTCCGGAGCCGTGTAGAAATATTTGTACGAATCAGAAGTACTACTGTTTAATTCATTGAACATCAATATACTTTTTTTATTTTGGCATTCATGTACTTAGGTTATGTTGAGCACTCTTTCTTTTTTCACAATTTTTTGACATCGCCAGGTCCATGTACAAAAAAAAAATCTCTTTCGTTTCATTAAAGAAATAATCTTAACTACTGTCGAATTAATGAAATAATATATATTATGATCACATGTGACTTGTATTTTTTGGCGATGCCGCATTTTCTTTATTAAAAAATGATTAAACGTACTGTACTTTATTCCTGACTTTCTCTCCGGTACAAATTTCGTAAAACAGGCCGTTCCTGCCTAATTTTTCTGGCTCAACTTGCCCAGTTGCAATGACAGTTTACAGAATGAATTTTTAGCCCACCAAGAACGTCTAAGTAACCGTGCAAACGCGTTCAGCGTACATAGATAGACGGTAGTTGCGTTACCCGCTATTTGAGCAAGAGTTTCCGAGGGAATGTAAGACCCTCATCGCTCCCAAGATGCGGTTCGCTGCAAATTGCGTCGGCACGTGTTTACGTTTACCCGCACACAACTCATCTGATTTAGTTTCCGATCTTTATTACATCAACGCGATAAAAAAAAATAAAAGTGTACCGAGCGAGAAGATAAATCGTACGGAGGACCTAATTGGAAGAAAACCTAATAAAAGCCGGAGCAACGCGTCAGGAAAAAGTTTTTGCATTCCAGAGCAGAGAGCATACAGGCACGCGCCACAGGGTAATAAGCCATATTTTTTCGCGAATGCAGCCGAGCCCCAGTCGTGATCTTCATAACTCTCAGAGCTAGTAAAGTTAAAGGGCACACGGCGCGCTCTGAAATTACAAAGAAAAATAAGAATAGGAAGAGAGGGAGAGAGCACATTTTTACGCGAAAAAAGGGGACCTTGTGATTTTAAAAGCGCATTGCATAGTTGCTCGGGTTTCTCTAGCGTTAACGTCTTGTCTTGGAAATATTGCTCGGTGCAAATTTTTATTATTATAGACTCCGCTCTCCGCGTGTCCCTCTCAGTTTACATTATTTACTGCAAGCCTGCACATCATCGTATTAAAATTTTTTTTTTTTTACAGTACATATTCATTGTTACTAACATATTTGAAATAAATTACCATCTATGGTTTATCAAATCCCATCTGTTTGCTTTTTACATAGAATAATAGCAGCTTAATAAGCACCAAAAACAATATTTACTCATAATAATGATGTGTTTGAGCGTACAAATAAAGTATGACAGGCAACTATATCTAATAATATTGATCTGAAAAATTTATCGTTAAAATTAAAAATCACTGTTTTTGTTAAATTTACGCAAATCTACTCTTTAAAATGACCATTCGTTGCAAAACGCCTTCCAATATCTTGTTTTTTGTAGAGAATCCCGAATGATATTTGTTTTTCCTGAGTAACGTTAATAACTCTATATAAATAAAACATTTGGAATAATGATAGTAACAATGAATGAATATAAAATATCAAATAAGTAGTCGTTATTGGACATCGACGTTGCAAACTTCCTCCCTCGTCAAAGATCATTTCGAAATAATTCGAGAGCACCTCGAGCACCTTCAACCATATTCCCCCCGGATATTCCACACGATCGCCCAATCAAATATTCCGCTCATCTCTACTCATCTTCATTCAATTCGCTCAACCCAACCCCGCAATTCCCGAATTCGAAATAAACAACGGGAAAGAGACCCAGATGTAGACACCGACGCGCCGGCACAGACTCCCATTCCACCCAACTCCCACAAGCGTCCCGAGTCTCTGCCTCTCACTTTCGCACTTAACACGTCCCACCTGTGCATCAAGTCGCGCCAGCTGGCGTATCATCATCGTCGTCGCCGTAGACTGCACGTAGGGCAGCTACACCTGCACTTCTTCCCCGGGGAACCGAGCCGAAGGTACACTGATATCCACACCAACACACCCTCGGCGCTCGTGCGACCTCGTTGGGGGCTCGTCGAGTAAACTCATCACTCGTGTGCCTGGATCTGCTTGCCTGGGGCTCTGGTCTTTCCTCCCCTGCCGCTGTTGTCGCCGTCGCGTGGACGACGACACCAGCGAGACTGTATACGCCGCCAGCAGTGGTGTCGGATTTACTTGCAGTGGCCGCCAACGCCGTCCGTCCGTATAATATGTATATACGCATCTCGCGGCACTTTTCCGCCACCGGCTCCCGGGCTACTGCACTTTTTTTGCGGAAAATCCTCGCGGACGGCGCACGACACCAACGGGGAGAACAGGCGAGTCCCGGCCAAATTGGATTTGCCCGCGTCTTTTAGCGCTACTCTCCGCGCGCCTTTTCTTCCTAATTCGCTTCTCTCGTCGAGTTTGCTAGCGCACGGGGGTTTTTTTCTCTCTTTTTCTTTTCTCGCTCGAGGGAAAAATAAAAAGTCCCGGTCTCGAGGACAGATTCATGGCGGTGTTTCGTCGCGTTCGGGATTTTTCAATTTTCAGAAGCCGCGTCGAGAGTTTTGGGGTTGAATTAGGGGTTTATGATCCAATCACTGCGCATTTACTTCTTGGTCGGCCGTAGGATCAATATTCCTGAGTGCGCCTTTAACGCAAATTTCATCAAACTGAAACTTTACAACTAGTATACGTTGTCAATCTGACGCAAAATAATTTTTCTGTTGTTGAAAACATACGAGTTTTCCAAATAAACGAATATTTAAAAAATATCTTCTGGCATGCATTACTGCGCACCAATTATTACGCGGGACTCTTTGTTCTATAGATGTACAATTTTTAATATCTAAACTTTTCCTTTTTAATTGCACCATTAAATTTTTTTTTTTTTTTTTTTTTTATTTAAATGTATGAAAAATTGATAAATATTCAGTCAATCAGTATGTGACTAAAATTTTTTGAAAATTATTACTGATAATAATTATGATAGTCAGTGTCAATTACTTTTCAGACGTTTTTATGAATTTAAAAAAAGGTAAATCTTGTTTGTATATCAAAGTGCGCGGTAATCAGGTCTTTCGCAGTAATTGAGTCATTTACCCCTATTGTCCAGAAAATAAATTTTTTTTTTGGAATCAATGTTTTTGACAATCAAATGCATCACGAGCAAGTGAACAAAGAAGCGTATCATAAGAGTCTAGATTCGCTAAAACTTATCGATCACAACTGGTTAACAGCTTTCCGACCCAGCACTTCGAGTTTCTCCTTATCTCTCCCTCAACAACTGTCAGGATTCCAAAACACTCGTCTGCACTTACAAAACAAGTGCACCAACACCCGTGCATCGATTTTTCCTCGATCACCCTAAAATATCATCGCACTTGACAAAAACAAAGAGAAATTCAGAGAACAAATATGCACCAGCAGCCAATGTACCCTAGCTTCAAACGTAGCCTTTGTGAAACTTCACTCTGTACGCACCCACTCGCCCAACATACGCAACGTACACGTAACCTCCACCATATATACATAAAACTTCCTCGCCCGCGCAGCAGCTAGCGCCAACCAGACTATTCAAAGAGAAATGGTGCGAGGGACGCACCGGGCCAAGTACGTATATACTATATATATATATATATATTATACACACTACGCGTATACGTAGTAGCCGAGTTTCCCATCTCCCGGGGTGTGCATAAATTATTCAGATGGCAAGATCCCGCTTATCGATGCCGCCTGTCCATCATCCGTGTACGCTTCATTCAAGTGATGCTATGTATACAGCGCAGCTACACTCCGATGCTGATGATGATGATGATGATGATGATGCTTCGCGTTATTTTCGATACAAGCCAGCCAGCAGTCGACCCTTTCCCTGATGCATCATGACGAGGCGCGTCTGCGCTTCCGCACAGTGCGCGAGCTAGCGAGCTACATCGAGAGGATGGTGGAGAGAGAGAGAGAGAGAGAGAGGTGGATGTATTTTTAGATGAATCGGCGGCGCTTAAAACTCCTCCGCCCCTGCCTTCTTCCTCGACTCGCGGATCGAAGTGCCCGGCGTCTGGATACTTTCGAGCGTAATCGCCGACAGCGCCGGCCGGCATCAAGTATTAACCTACATAGCCGCGCGGTGTATACGCTCTGACCTCGGGGGGGGGGGGGGGGGGGGGGGACAGAGGCCCTGGCGCGCGGCCCCCTTGCCCCCCCCTGCACGGTGCGGCCAGTTGCACGGACCCGGTCGTCGCCGTTTTCGCGGGAGTTCGGAAAAATATTTACCCGCCCCCTCCCCCCGGGAATTTTACGGCCCGCCAAGTGCACACTCCGCATCAGGAGTTCGACTTTGATGGCTTTTCGGCTCTCTCTAGTGGCTAAAGTCGGCGCGCTCGGTGTGTGTTGCTCTTTTGAAAAAATTGGTGGATTATACGCTGATTTTCGTACGTGAATCGGAGACTCGCGGGTGTATGAAGTATACTCGAACGAGCGATGTTCAACACTGTTTTGGTTAGCTTTGAAAAATTCGTGGACGTAACTGCAGTTCTGTCGTAAAGATCAGAAGTACAAGCTTGTTATTCTTATTGTTCCGTACAATCGTAAAAGCAGTGTATTTTCGAAATGAAACCTTATGTACAATTTTTTCATTGATAAAAAAGATCAAAAGAAAGGATTAAAGGTACGGGCAATTTGACAAAGATTTGGAGGGACGAAAACAGAGAGCCATTAGGGAATGAATGCCAAAGGAAGATGAGATAGGAAGAACATAGAATCAAAGGTATCCTGACAAAGGTGTAGAGACAGGGTATTTATTCATAACGTAAATGTATTGGTATGTTAAAAAAATATAAAGACGTATGGATGAAGATTTCCAATCAAGATAACAATATGGGAACCAAGATGAGGAAAAACAGATGTAATAAAAGACTAAGTGTAGAAGATGGAGAGAAAAAGAAAGGTACATCAAGGCATTCTTATAAAAGTAGAGACACGTTAACAGAAAGTTGGCGATGTAGTCTCAAAGACTGTCAAAGAGATACAAATATAGGAACAAGAAACAAATAAACATAGGAACGATTATAAAGAATGAAAAGTTGAATAAGTTGATGTAAAGTAACAAAAACTGTGAAATAAACACACAGAAATAAGCATTTGAAGTGTGAGACACGGAACTTTAGTATCAAAATTGATGTTTATTGAGAAATAGATAGATCTAATGTATACAGTAGCAATATTAACCCTAATAAAGAATATAAAAAGATTCGTAGAAAGAAATAACAAAAAATAGTCTCGAAGATGCATGCATAAATAGTGACATAGAGATGAAAAAATAAAGACAGATGATTAAGAAAATTTCATAAAAGTAATATCTCTGGAACACTATTCATCAAGTCTTTTGCACATCTAACGTATAACTATCACGTTTTTGTAAAAAAAAGTGAGTATCATTACCGTACGATGCACCATATAACAAAGTTCTTAATACTCTTAAGATATTTTTCAAAAATATCAAAAAGAAATTCTTCTTTTGTGCTAAAATATGCAGCTTCGAGAATTCCTCGACAACGCCAGCACAAGTAAATACAGGAGATATACCCTTCTTCCGCCCCCCTAAAAAAAGAAAAGAAAAATAAGACGACACGTTTCTTATCGGTAGAGAAAAGTCGAGCGCTAAAATGCCGGGCGCCTCGAGCTCCTCCATGCACCCTGACACCGATCGACGACGTCATTTTGCATTCTCAGGTACACAGGCAGTCACGTACCTGTACAGTACAGCGGTGCATAGCTCGTCGGCACCGGGAACTCGGAGTAATATAGTAAGTATGTGAGGGTGAGCGAGAAAAATGACTGTGTCGCCATGCACGTGGCGAGATAGCCTCGACCTTTCGAATTTGCTTCCCTCCCCCCTCCCCCCTGTATACCGCTCCATACGTAATATATATATATATATATATATATATATATGTCCGCAAAAAAAAACCAATAATGAAGAACCGAGGAGTCATGCCCCGCAGTCATTTCGGGAAAAATCGCGCTTTCTCTCGCCTCCCTCGTCATCTCCTCCCCCTCGCGCCTCTCTTCTTTTCCCCCTTCCTCCTCCGTGGGGAATCCGACTTTCTGATGCTATTCACCTCGGCGTCGGGTTTTCGTGTATTCCGCCTCTTTTTGTCGACTTAATTACCGACTCTGTGAATAATAGGGGGGTAAAATTAGCCCAAGAGGGCTGGGAAGGAAGGACTTGGGGGTAGGGACGGAAGTTTCCGATGGAAGTTCATTCCATCGCGGACGAGGGCTCGAATACGCGGGTTTTGTTTATCGATACTAAGCTTTCCATTGTTATGTTTTTGTAAACAAAAACATCATCATCGTCAAAAGGGAGAATGCACCAACGAAAGCAACGGAAACATGATAATAGTATATCACGAGCGAAATATAAGCAAAATATCAAGGTCGCTCAGGAAATTTGAAAGAACCGAAGGGGAGTGAGTGATTGCGTTGTAAGCTCACTATTCCGATTGTTTTATGCCGTTTCGTTATCACCGAGTTCACTTTGATGCCACATTTTACAAAAACGCCGCAGCCGAAATCTCCAAAATTTACTATAATTATAATTGAGGTTGAATTTGATCAAATGTTAGTTTGAACGCAAATATATTAGTTTTTTATGTAGATAATATAAGTAAAATAGTGACCAAATTTGGAGCTTTATCTATGCTTTCAAAAGGTCAAAAATAGTGTTGGACACAAACATCTCGTGTAGGCTGTGCTTTTTGAAATTTCAACACAATCGAAGAAAATACCCTCAAATTCGGATAAACTGTAAAAACCCGACTTTAGGTATTCCACTATACTACTACTTCGAACCATTTGTCGCACTAGGGATATCCGCGTCCGAAACGCGAAAAAACGACGCGCGGCGCTCATTCCTCATTTAAGAGCCCGGGCGCCGAAGGAAATTCTGCGCAGCAAACAACATTTGATTACAAACTTCCCACTCGCGCGCCCACCCCCCCCCCCCCCCACCCCCCCCCCCCCCCCACCCCCCGACGAAACTGGGTTATCCCCTGGATAACACGTACATACACGTATGCGAGTACGTACGCGCTGGAAAAACATCTCGCGAAACTTTCATCCGGCGCTGCCGTGCTATACGCAGCTTTCCCCGAGATTTCCCGTAGTTCCTGCGAACACTGCACAACGACGCTCGATCGAATTACGACTCGGGGGAGCCGGTCGCGCGCGTATCCTTCTGTTTTCACGCCCCGGCGTGCGGGTACAGGGATACGCGGGCGATCGGCGTGCGCAGTAGTCTAGAAGCTCGTGTGAATCTCGGGGCGTTCGATTTTTTGTTTCGACGCCAGTGGTACTGGCGCGGCGGTACATCAATTTCGGAACTGCGAGACTGACGAAGCGAGGAGCCGTATAGGTGAATAGAGGAGAATCCATTGATTCTTGCGGATCGATATAAAACAAGCGATACAAGTTTGCGCGAAGATATCTAGATCATCGTGGGGGCAGCAAACAATCGGGCCACGCAGTAATACAACTGTATACATGTGTGCGGCAGATTCGCTCATCGCATCGATCGTGCCTTTCTCTGTTTTGTTTGTTTTATTTGAAAAAAGAAAAAATTTAGCTTATCGGCCGGGTTTGTTTGATTCTTTGTCGGCTCTTTGAGCGGCGCGCGATGGAGGATAAGTCACTTATCACGTCCTGATTTTCGCTACGCGCAGCAGCCGTCGCGTCGCCATATCCGCTGATCATTAATTGGAATATCTGGTTTGGATTCGTTTGCTCTCCTTTGTTTCGCTTTTTTTCTTCCTCATGCGGGTTTTGATAAAAGCACAGCGAGTAAAATAATTGGTTGGTTGTCGAAAGCGAAATAGGCGGTGCGTGCGAATATGATGAAAAATAGGGGCTGTCTTTTGATTGAAAGAGCGATCGATAGCAGCAACGAGGCTCTTGGGGCACGGATTTATTTTATTTAATTCGTTTGGGATACATTTGTATTTTCAGTAGATAGAGCCAGAGTTTGGTAAGACATTGGTATATGGGCGGATTTATGATAGCTCTGTGTGATTACTTTCATGCTCGTTCATTTGAATCGAGGTTCGATGGTTTGGAAGCCATGTACAATGTTGATCCCCAGTATTCTGTGAGTGATTGATTCACGATAAATTGGAAGCTGTATTTCAAGCCAATGCCGAAAAAGAAATAAATGTATTTCAACGCAGTGCAGAGTTAGACAGTATCAGTAAATATCGACATGTACAATATTAATAATAATAAAATATATATAAGACACCCATTTATTAATGAATTGAAGGGTATAAAATAATTATGTACTGTACTCAGGATTGATTAGCGCGAGAGTCGCCAGAGTATGTATCTAATTTTTTTATAAAATCATACACATAGCAGTCTCCGCATTTATTAATCATGCGTGTAGATACAAAAACTATTTCCAACTTTTTAGTTCATTGATTATTTCCATTCCTTTAATTATAAACTTTTTAGATATAATATTCCTTTTAATCTCGAGGAGTACGGTGTCTGCAAAACCAAGTAGAAACAGTCGAGTGCGGTAAGACCAGCTGTCGAAGAAATTAAAGTGCCGTAATTCAATCTGTATTAGAATTCTACGATTTTCACTTTGCAATTCCTTAATTAAAAAAAGAATTCGGTAAAAAAAACGTTCACCCAGTATTGCACTGTATTCCATTAAACGTATTTCAGGGAAAAAAAATGTTTCTTAGCCAACCTAAAAGTAAGTTTAAATCCATCGTAAGATTCCGGCTCCACCACCACCACCACCACCACCACCACCACCACCGACACGATGACAAAAAAGTCGGCTGAACAAAAGCGTACGATGAAAAGAACGTACAATGTATAGTTTTCACGAGTATCGACCAACTATTGTCCCCGTATTGTATAATATCCCCGGCACTATTTTTATCTTCGGACCGCCGATGTGGAACAATATCAATTCCTTTCTCCACCGTTCCGAGCCCTAAAGTCCACTCTGCTCGCAACGATTCTCGCAAAAACCACGACCGAACGAAACAACCGACTCATTTCACGATCCATCAACAGCTCCTCGCACACGACGCCACTCCGCAGACCGTCGTCGGGGCACCCAAACTCCAGCCGTAGCTTCTCCGAAACAGCGCGCGTGAAAAATTAATCAACTTCTGGCCGCAAAAATAACCCCAACTGCGCTTTCGTTGTTCGTATTTTTTTTTTTTTTTTGTCCTTCCTGCACCGCGTCACTCCGATCAATAACGGCGAGCGCATAGTAACGAGATCAAAGGAGCAGCCGGAGGCGCTCACCCGCGCGCCCCGTTAAAGCGAATGAATCTTCCGCGGCTGCACGTAACGGCCCCTCGGGGCCCAGCAGCCGCCACCCATCCATCCCGACCGTGCGTATTATGTGCATGTATAATCGAGGAGGCGGCAGAACGCGATTCTGACGTCAGATCTATCGACGCCGTACGTCAAACGGCGAGAGGGAGGGAGAGAGCTGTGGGTGGTGTAACGGGCATACCTACTGCTGCGCACACGCCGACTTGCCCTTTCCCCCTCCCCGCGAAGAGAGGGTACCTGGTATTTTTCTCATTGCGTTTCCGTGGGTAGCCGACGACGTGACTGCGGGGGATGGAGATGACTCGGTCGGAAATTTGCGGGCTCGGGATATTGGAATCGCGGGGATGGGCTTCCTGAGCTGGCGATTAGGCTTGCGTATATACACACGCGCGCGAAGCTGCAGCCATGACGTTGATGCGGCCGATGGCTTTGCGCGGGCCACTGTTTCTCTCTACTAATTGTTCCGTGGACCAATGCGATGTCGGATCGACTCGGACTCGATATCGAAATTTAATTGCGATCGGGTTCGCGAGTTTGAGGGCCCGACTTCCAAGTATACTCCTGCGCGGGGTAATACACTTGTATAGTCGTGCTGCTGGTAACGACGTTCATGGAGCGCGTTCGTTAGGATTCAATTTAGGGGAATTTGAATTTATCGCTGGAAACTTTAGCCGACTCGGGCAACCCTATATACCGTGCCCGATCGTCAAATTGCTGCGACGGTGATTATATCGTCGGCAAATCCTCGCGCAAAAACTCGCAATCCATGGCTTCCGGGAAACATGCGCTGCGCGCGTGCGTGTTCCACTTCCTCCCTAATTTATACTTCCAATTTTGCCGAGAGCTCCGCGGTTGACCGAACTTTCGAAAATACAGCGGCCGCGGCGGCGACGCGCATCCGGGGCCTCCTCCCCGCAGTCGCCCTTACGATCTTCGATTTTCCATAAACGTCGTCTCGGAGAAAAAAAAAAATATCCCGCGGGCCATTAGAACGGCCATTAGACCGACCAGAGTCGCGGTATCGTATTTTCCAGATGCCGCCGCGGCTGGATGAAAAGAGTAACGATAATCAATGGGCGAATGATAAAAATAGAGCGCGCAACGAGGGTGCACTGATACTCCCCACGCTGGAAAGAACAAACCGCCACGGAAATCAAACCTATAAAAATTAACTGAACTTCACAAGGTCCATACACAGGTCCTGAATAAATATTGGACACGCATTTTTCCCATTTTTACATTAATATAACCAGATGACACAGCTTCGTCGACTCTGGAAGATGATGCGTGAAAAAGAAAATGCACGCGTTGGATGTTTCGTAATAATCTCCCCGGCATCAGACTCGACGGATTTTGTTATAGGCCCGCTGACGAATGAAACCCCATTGCTCGACCGGCCCCGGATCCGCGCGGAGCCCGTTCCTCCGCTGCTAATCAGGTATTCCGTGGAGCCGGGGCCATGAATAACAACCACAATCGAGAGCCCGAATCGGTTCATCGGCCGAGATCGATGTGCATTGGTCATACCGCGTTGCACAATATAGGCCATGGGCGCAGCTGTGGATGCTAACTACAATACGTTTCCCCCCCCCCCCCCCCCTGTTGTTGCAAAGGCGAGGGACTTGCTCCTTTTTGCCTGTATACTATATGGGCTTTAGCCCTGCACTACTGCGATACCATAATGCGGGAGGGCGATCGAAAAAGTGGCTCCTTCGCGATACCGACGTGTCGGGAGGGAGGTGGTGGGGGGGGAGTTTCGTTCCACGTCCCCGCGCTTTCGCGCAGCAATAAAAAAAAACGGACGAGCGATCGTTTTTGGCTCGGGGATCGATGCAGGGCTTTTTGCCGTCGAGATTGCGGTCGAGCGATTTCGGATTCCATTTTGCGCCGCGTGCTTTTTTTTGTTTTTTGTTTGGCTGCTTTTTGGTGCGCGGTGCATTTTTTTGCGGAGGTCGGTTCGGGGTGCAGCGGTACATACACGTGCAGGCGAGCTTTGGATTTTTGTAACTGTCCAGAAATATGAGGTTTTGATATTGGAACACGGTTACTTGGCAGGTTAGACTGTTGTTCTGGGTGAAAATAAAGAAACATCATGCTCGACACTTTACTCAAAGGTCAGTGGTTTTTTTGTAAAATATTTGCAATGGTGCTTTTCAGATGACTGTACGAACAGTATAATAACCAACAACCAAGCTCAGTTGTTCTAATCTACCTCGTAAAACAGCAAAAATCAGGGCAGGTATACAACTTTTTTTTTCGGGTGTACACAATTGTATACCCGCTTTGTGTGTACCCAAGTGGCCAACCCCTGTCTGTATGCGGGTATTTACTACGTTTTTGAACCGTGGATAGGAGCTCTGTGAATTTCGTAGAACTCCACGTTGGAATAAAGTGGAAAATGTACCCTACTTACTATTGCATGAATTTATTATTTCTTTCAAATACGCGGAATGTCGGTAATAATAAATCAATCAATACAACTCTTTCAAAGAGAAATGAAGTTAGTTCATCAATTTTATCCACTAAATTGATGATGCTTTACTTGAGGAAAAATATAAATAGGCGTTTACTTCGGAATCGATTTTTAAACGAATCCCAGTAGAAGAACAATTTTTAATTGAATATTGAAAAAGTTGACGTAACTTTCGGTCTTAGTTAGGTCTCCCGCGTTTCTCCGCTAACTTTACATCGGCCCAATCTTATCGCTGATCTGTACCTACATTATTGAGTTGAGCAAATAAATACGACGCAAATGAAGTCGAGAAGAAGAAGAAGAAGAAGAGGAAGCAGACCGAAAGCGCCAGATGTACCTTTCTCAGGGTGACGCTTACGACCGATTCGTTGAAAAGTATATTGGTCTTATTTCCTCCACGCCGATGGAAGCTTTTCAACTCTATACTCTCAGTTTTTTCAGACAAAGTTATTTTTAAAAACTAACCTCTTCTGTTAAAGATATTTATAATCGTACAACGATCAACCAACAATCAATTCAAAGTGATAAATTATTTGTTTGATATTGAAACTACCCCATTCGACATTCAGTATAATTGTCATAATATACTGGTATAATAAATTTATGAATCAACTAAACCTTTTTCACTCAAAAAACACACGTCTCCAAAGAAAAATCATGGAGCATAACATTTAAATTATCGCGCGATCAGAAGGTTCGCCGTTTGAACACGGTTTTCAAGCCCATCAAGTTCGCCCGCGCAGCAAAATAAAATTGCCAACACAAACAAACATGGGCGTTACAGTTGACGGAAATTGGATTTCCAGGCAACGCGAAACTTTTTTTTGCCGCGCAGATACATTCGTTAGTTGAAATTTTTTAATTGCCAATATAGGTATGACAGATGCGAGTGAACTGCGCGAAAAATAAACAAGGTACACGTGTGCGATTTTTTAACTTTGAGCCCCACACAGCCATTAAAACTTTTTTATAGCGACAACTGCATGTTACTCCCATTAGTTAAATTTTAATTTTTCAATGAAAAACACCGTTCTTAATGAATACAGAATCGAATATGCTTCGAATAATTCGTATATCAATAGTATTTCCCATCAGTCCGGAACACCTCTTCACTCTGTCCCGCGTATGCCGCGTCGCCGCGTATAATCAAAATCCCTCGCATAACTCCGTAATGGCGTTCCTCGCGCGATTTCTCCGGAAAATTCGCAAAATGATGTTCCAATTAAAAAAATTGCCCCTCGGCGCGCGGAAGTTCAAAACGGCGCCTCTCGACCCGACCGCTCTCTATATTTAGTCGCGCGGGCGAAGCAAAACAAAGCGAAACAAAAAAACGACGGCGCGCAACTATTTATCCCCGCCGGATTGCACTCGCGCGCCTCTGAAAATAACCCGAAATAATCACGCCCCCCCCCCCCCTCCCGTATTTACTTGCGTTTCACCCCGTACGCGTACATATCTATGTATACATGTATACATGCCTGTTTATTTTCCGACGTAAAAATAAATGCAGCCGCAACGCGCCTGTCTCCGAAATAGACGTCTGTTTGATAAACGAAGCCCCAATATCTCCCCATGCAAACATTCACACGTAACACACATCCAAATGGACTTTTACCAGCGGCAGCAGCAGCGGCAGCTCGACTACTATAATTACACCGCGCGTCCGAAAGAATCCCATCCCTCCGCGGAGAATCCAAGTAGTAATTCGGGGCGGCTCGGTCCGTTGCAGGTGCTCCTCCCCCCGCCCCCTCCAAAACAAAATTCACAAGCACCAAACCACTCTCGCGATTCGAACACGCGCGCCGGCACAATATGTATAGTTCGTACAAAACTGACTCCGTATACGCAACACGACACACGCGCGCAGGGGTGAATCGGCGGGAAGGAGCCACCCGGGGCGGGCGGGGGGGGGTCGGAGGCGTGCGTCCGCTCGGCCACCGGCGCGTCGACTGAAAGAGCCGCCGCAGCTTCCCGCTCTCTCTCCCCGCAGAGCGCAAGCCCTCGCCCGCCCGACCGAGCTTTCTCCGCGCCTCCTCCGCCACCGCCGCCGAGTCGTCGTCGTACGTGTTGTACGTGGGGTACTATGGGTGTGCACTTTCTCCCCACCCCCCGCGGGCACACCTCGACGCGTGACGCGCCTCCGTAGGGGGGGGGAGCTTATTCATATTTCATCGGCGTCCCTTTTGACAAGTGATGCCAGCTGTTTGCTCGTCCCCGTATCTTCTCTTCGCGTTTTTTTCTTTTTTTTTCTTTTCGTCAAGGGCGTTTGCTCGGGTAATGCTGCGGAATGCCTTTTCGAGGTGTTGGCGCGTCGACGACTCGCAGGCCTGGGGAAAGTTTGAGGGTCGGGTTTTTTTAACGGGGTGCTGGATTTTTTTCACGGGATAACTTTTCTCACCGCTAGCTCATACGCGAGTTAACTTGAGATCATACGAGGTTAAAATTTTATTCACTCGAACGGGTATTTTGAGAAAATTCTATTTTGTGGCACGTACAGCTGTAATGTAAATTAGAATAACATAGTATATACTATCTCATACTTATATGTGTCCTTGAATAGAGTGTTGAATTTTAATCATTTTAACGGGAAAAGCTAAAATAGTTCCCACTGGTAAGTAGATTTCAAGTCGAACAGTCTGGTAAAATTGAGGCACTATATTCGTTAGCTAGTTTCACCAGGTGTCTCAATATTCCCAGCGTGATTAGACCACGCACATTATTTGCTGAGATGTACCAGTTGATCGAAATTTCCTTTGCCGTACAGGAAACAATACCACCCAAACGTGAGATATCGAAAAGTTTAATTAAGTGGCTGATTCTCGCAACAGCAATCCTCAATCTCAATTAATCTCGTTCCTTCATACTCGTGTGTGCTTTAACCTCAGCCTCCGCACTCCATCTTCATCGGCTTCCTTGTCTCCTGCGTGCACGTTTACGCTCGACCATATCCGTCATGGTTCTTACTCTGCTGTGCTTTCGTCGTCCTTTCTTCGCAATCTTCTTTTCTTTTTTTTCTGCATCAATTCATCATTCCGATTTTTTACTCACTCTTGCAGAAACGCCGCCGCTTTGCTCGCATTACTTCTCGTTTTTATTCCAAAGTGGAAAATTACACTTTGAAATTTACTCGGTACACTTTGCAAGACGCAGCGACTCTTTTGTGGCCCGACTGACTTAGGATGGTTTTTATTTTTTTTCTACGTTCGGTATTTTGCTATATCGAGCAGGAAAAAGTTGTTTACTTCCAATAATGGGCAAAGAGAGTTTCCTTGTTTTTCATTGTTGTATTCTTGTATTTCTACTTTCTACGTTGATTTTCAAGAGTGTTCTTGATATATTTTGTGATTATTATTTTTGATGATTACAATGCCATCAATTATATTTTATGTGATTACTGTTTTCAAAAATTAGAAGAAAAATACAATTAAATAATCCTGTGGCTTTTAGATATTAGATATTAGAATATCTGAATTTCATCCTGATTCCATGAATCTTTTGGAACATAAGTATTCCAAATTGATGGTTGTCAGGTTATTACAGCCTATCTTTGATCCTTTTATTCGTCAAAACCGAGAGTATTTTTCAATCCAAAGCAATATCATAATCGTTTAAGTTTCATTTAGTAAAATCATTTTGTATTTTTTATGGCAAAATATAAACCTTACCGCAATACAATTAGCTCGATTCGATACAATAAGCACAGTCTAACACAAAAAAATACGAGAGTGAACATTTAAAAAAATCATCACATATGCGTAGGAGTTTGAACAGTAAAAATTTACTTGCATTAGCATGTATTTTGTTTCAGTAAAGGATGATTTTGATCCTGCATATAAAAATTACTGTATTATATAATATTTGGTAATTTTTTAATGAATGGTTTTAGAGAGTACTTTACATTAAAAAACGCTCTTTCCAGACTATGCTTGGACTATGCATGATCCCAGGATAGTATATGTCCAGAATTGAGTAAGCATAATCAATACATAATCAAGACATAATCAAGACATAATCAAGACATAATCAATACATAATCAATACATAAAATATGAACTTTTTAATTATAAATTTATTAAATATTCCTGATCCATATTTTATGTATTGATTATGTCTTGATTATGTCATGATTATGTCTTGATTATGTATTTATTATGCTTACTCAATTCTGGACATAGACTTTGCTGGGATCATGCATAGTCCAGGCATAGTCTGGACATAGCGTTTTTTACATGGGTTTCAATGTAATAACTACTTAAAATGAATCAGAGCGATTCATCTCGATCTGTAAATAAAGTAAAAATTTTGATTGACCGAAGTAAATAATCTGCGGAAACGAAATTCTAAGAAATCAGAACGTTAACAAGCTCAGATTCTTCGAACTTCTTCGTATAGCCTTGGAGCTGTTCCGGATGTCTTAGAGTTGTTTCCGAGCTTTAACTTTGAGAGTTTAGTTGAAACGAATTGTTATATCATCAATAAAGCAGACGGTATAAATTTACCATGGTTATTTATTATTTACTTCTCGAAGTTTGTCTGTATCGAACTTCGTCAACCGTGAATGGCCACATACTTATTTATTGAAAGCTAGTTGACTTGACAATAATAAATTAAAAATTTTTAACCAATTTACAAATATAATAACATAAGCAATACATATTAAACTTAAAATAAAAATTAATTATGGCATTTGAAAATAAAAAAAATACAAAGATAGCACACAATTTTTTAAATGAAAAAAATTAATTTTCACTCTTATTTTCTATTGTGCATTAGGAGTTTGCTTATCGAACAAATACTTATATGTACAAAATAGTTGAACTGATGTTACAAGAATTTCATCGTCTGACAATTACTTTTTTTACTCAATCATTCTCTTCATTTTACTCTTGAAGAAGACCGTGCCAAGAAACATTCTGTTCGTACAAATAATGCCGGATGCTCATACAAAGAAACCAGTGAGTGTAAGAAAATGAAGCTTCCTTCTGTACTTTCTTTCATGCATTACTTTGCTTGAGGAAAAGAAAATAAATAAAGAAATCGCTCTCGGTAGAGGTACGTAAATTTTTATTCGTGAATTCGAAACATAAATTTTAGAATAAACATGTCAAGAGAATATCATGCAGAAAATATGCGACACAAATAATGAAAGGGGTGTAAAAAGCAATGGTAAAAGTCAAGGGTTGCGATGAGAGAAGAGCGAGTGCACCTAAAAACTGTGACTCTATCTCGAAAGACTTAGCGCCGACTGGCTAATAAAAGGATGCACTATAAGTTGAAAGAAAAAACAGCACAGCGACGGTAATCTAAAAGTTTACGATACACTTATTTAAATTTATCAGTTTTATGTTAAGGCCAGAAAAGTAATATATTGGTGTCCATATGTATTTTTAAAATTTTTGTCACGGGTACAAAATAAAATTTAATAAATAGGGAATTCAGATGCGATAAATGATGCATTGCTTTGTGAGTTCTCGTTGAAAAGTTCAATTATTAAATTTACATTGTTAATTTTTAAAAAATTTAACATAAATACCATGAAAGCATCTTGAATAAAATAAAAATTCATTCGAGTAACAATTAATTTATAACCCCTTTATCACTGCCGTGATAGTATTAACGACTATTTTAAAGCTTATTTATTTTTTTTTATCCACACCGAGCATGCATAATCACGCCATGTACGTAACGCCGTAGGGTTAAGAAAGGTATTGCAGCTATTACGAAGACCACCTGCGGGCTAATCTGCATTAATTGATGCACGACTAACAGGATTACCCGTAATCACACCTGACCTATTTAAGACTTAGTCCTTCTGAAATCTTAATATTAATTTTAGAGTACTCCTTCTTCCATCATTCATCGATATTATTAAAATTGTTCACTAATGACATAAAATGATGTAACTAACACCTAAATTACGTATAACTACTGATCAGAAAACATTTTCATCAATAAAACTGCCTAATACTGGTACTATTGCAATCGATGTTTTTACATTAGTTTTTGTTGTAATAGTTTATTCGTTTTGCACGAAATATATCTTAGTTATAAATAAAGTTGAAATACAATATTTCTACTCACAATAGTCTAAAAGTTTCAAACGCTTGGTAATAATATTGCTTCACTTTGACATTATAAATCCCGAATATAACGCTTATATCAACGTCACAAACTCACGAGCACTTCATCGACTTGGTGCAAAGCAGCTGAACTATTTTTCGAGTTGGGTATCCGCTGCAACTGGCAGCCGTATAGTTTTAGCATGCACCAGCCACCAGAAATATTCCACAGCCTTATACCTATTTCTATTTTGCTTTTGGTTAGGAGATCTTTGAATATATAATATTTAGTTTATCGAAATCGGAGAGAATCTTAAGAATCCACGGTTTATATTTCTAAAGAAATGGTGAAAAATATGAATATTGCATAAATAATTGATATTTTTTATGTGGATAGTCATATTCATTATGTTAAAATTTATCCATGGATAATATGATTAGTATTTTTTGGAAAAGATTCTCGGACATCTAAAGTGCTAATATATTAATAATTACAATTTTCCTACAATTTCTGAAAAATCCCAAGTCTTCATGGTTTATTTTTTGTGGTGAACCAGTGGGATACTTAGTTTTTTAACTGGGAGGAAGTAAAATAAAACTACCAAACATTAATTTTTTTCAAGATCGGAAAGCAACGCAGCTAAATAGTATGAAACTTGAATAATAGATATTTGTGCTCTCAGACCGATTGATATTCGATTGATTTTTGTTAAATTTTGCGGCTTTTAGAAGACTATCCAAATAAACGTTTTTAGAACAATAAAATCATTTGATATTTTCAATAAATAAAATTGCACATTTGTAACCTCGATTTTTATAGAAAAATAACATTTTATTTTGTTCTTATTGTACAATCATCACAGCTTTTGTTGATACAACACATCAAATTGATACACCAGTTAAAAGTAGAATAATTCGTTGTTTTTTTTGTTATGAAAATAATTATAAATATTAAATCACCATGTTTTTTTTACTTTGGTTCTCCTTCGTCACCTTCATTATTCTCTTTTTCCGTATAGATATCTATTATTTCTTTAAATTCTTGTACTACTCTTTTGAATTCTTCAGCATTTACAGTAACTTCACTGTTTTGTTCGTAGGCTTTTAAAGCTTGATCTAATAATACTGAAAATATTTCCGCTACCTGTGACAATAAAGGTTTCATACATACTTATATTTTACAAGATAATGATAATGAGTAGGATTATTTTGTACCTTTTTCACTTTACGTTCGATAATTTTTTGAGATCTTTTATCAATATTAAGCTGCAATATTAAAAGAATAAAGTATTATAGGCACTACTTATACACTTGATACTTGATATTTTTCAAAAATGTAAAGTACCTCTTCTTCATAATTGTGAACTGTTTCCATGGTTTTTTCAAGAATATTTAAAGCTTCTACCAATTCCTTGGAATTTAATCGATCTCCAATTTTTGCAAATATTTTAATTTGAGTAGACATTACAGCTTCATCCATCTGACGAAAATTTGTTTTTAATTCAGTGCATTGAATGACAGAATAGAATAATATATAGTTTACCTCAGAAAGTAATAACTTGATGCCGCATTGCAATGGATTACCCTTTTGCAACGTTTCATTGAAGCTCTAAAAAATAATATTCATATAAATTTTACGTCCTAACATTATGCCTATAGTGTTTAAAAAAAATTTACTTCATTCATACAAAGATACAAGTTTCAATGTTGTAACAAATAAATACTTAAATTTCCAGGTACGCCATCATTGTCAATACGAGCTATCGGGGAGGCCTGTAAGTATTATTTATAGTTTTTATATATTTTTTAAATGTTCACAAATTTTTTATTGGCAACCGTATACTTAAAATCTAATCATGAAATTATCAGATTTTTATAAACTTATTTAATTTTATCTTGATTGAACGTTCCCAACAATTTATCACGTACAACGTAAATATTCGAATAAAATGTATCGTTCTATTGTTTACGATAATATATACTATTAAAACTTACGAAAACAGCTACAGATCCAAAAAATATCAGGATCAAACTTTTTGATATCATTTTGAAGCTTGGAATAATATCAATCATTTGAAAAAAATTACGAGTTACTTGACAATATATTTACATTTATTGAAGAGAAAATGTTTATCTGAATGATGTTGACGGCAACAAATATTTGCTCCAATTGTTTCTGCGATAAGTTGAAATTGGTTACGTAAATTAGTTGTTAAATCAAGTTTATATCAGTATACTTTATTAAAATACATGATTTACAATTCTAGAAATAAATTTCATTAGAAATATCAATTTCTATGTTTAATCATACCACTCTGGTATATTTTTTATTGATTCACTGGAGCGCAGCATCCCCCACAATGTATATTTTTACGTTGTATGCTAAAAGCGTATCGTATTTTCCAAACACCATTCAATAAAGGAAATAACACTGGTATACATATATATATATATATATATATATATATATACTTCTCGAAACTCCTCGATTTGAAGAGGGCAAACGTGCTGTATATATAGAGCTGAGTCAAGTACACTTGCTCGATAATATTGCTATCTAAATTCAAATGCCCTCTGTCACACTCTGTATAAAATATCACAAGTAGCAAAAATAATTTAAAAACAATGATATTATTATAATAGAATATTGAATCATTATGGTTTTTATCGTTACAATTAACACTGATATAATTGATTTAAATTAATATTATAATTTTATAACAAGTTTTATATTAGGATCACTATGTTATGTTATCCTCTATTTACTTCTATTTATATCTTTTTACTTCTATTTGTCTAAAAAATTATGAAGAATCACTAATGCTAGGTAGAGTACGATGTATTAGGGATAGGCGATCTTAAAAAAGAAATCGATCGTCAGAAATCGATCGTTGGGAAGAAGGTGAATAAAAAATAAAAATCATTTATTCATAACTTTGTCATCATTATTCAATTAAGAAATTAATCAATATTTACAGCACGTCATGCTTTTAAGGATAATTTGATTGTGGTTTTAAAAATCGATTTAATAAGAATTCAGAAATTAAAAAATCTATTATTCAAAACAATTAAGCAAAAAAGTTTATTCATTCATCATGTGATTCAGCTCCCCTCCGTATGACGTGTGATGTGGTAAGATTCTCGAACTCTAAAATCTATAAGACACCCGACAAATTGCGAAAAAAGCGATTTTTTAGCTAAAAAATCGATTGATTTTTGAAAGATGGATCAAAATCGCCGATACCTACGATTTATCTAACGTCGCAAAATTACGATAGGATTATGTACTACTTGTAACCACAACAAGCACTTTTAAATATAGGAACCACATATTGATTGCACCTAGTTTTAGCGATATCGCGTCTTGACAAGTGAAATCCAAACTTGCAATATTGAGCATATTAACATTTTTTTTTCAAATAGTTAATTATATATGTAGTTTGCTACTAATAAAAGTATTTTGTTGAACCTCACTTGAATTACACTTGAATCATTTCACGTAATCATCAAAATATTTGCAAAAATAGAAGGTCATACAGTACTGTGTTATCATTAAACGAACAAGAAATCATAAATACATAATATTTTGATTTTTCATAAACTGATGCTAATTATTGTTTGCATTGTATTAAAAAATTTATGACACTACGATGAAAAAAAAAAAAAAAAAAAAAACAAGAGGCGTTTGGAAGGAGAAAGCTGAGGAAATCTGGGCTAAGTAATTTTTGTTGCAAAGTAAAAAATCGAGTCATATTTTATTTTGCTTTTTATTTTGAATTCAAGCAGTATAAGGCTGCGGTGAGATAGAGCACGGAATCCGCAATCCGGAACCGTTAAGCCATATATGAGACTGAGAGAGAGTCAAATAAGTCTTTTCCGTGCGCGCCGCGGCGTCCGTCACCACATTTTAAAGTGTTTAATTATCGGTTTGCTCTAGTACAATTTAGAAAGGAAATAATATTTTTAGATATGCATCACTCTATTACTATTCCATGTATTATAATATTCTAAGTAAAACGAAATAAAGACTTTTTGTAATAGAATCTAAATATGAAATAGTTATAAGTATAATATACAACTTTTTCAAAATAGTGCACATGCACTGTGAAATAGTGAATATTAACTGTGAAATAGTGAATATTCACTATTTGAATAGTAAAAAAAGCAATGTCACTATTTCAAAGTTGTATGGTTATAACTTTTGGAAATAGTGCATATTCACTGCGAAATAGTGAATATTCACTATTTCCACTAGTTAACGGTTCAATATTTCAATAACATGGTAAAGTTATTGTTAGAACCCGCTTATAATAATACGTATGGATTTTTTAATTCTCTTTGTACGGGTTCAGATCGTTCATTGAATTATTAATATGTATTTTAAATGGAAATTCATATCGAGTGGTTGCGAATGAACGGCCCTCATTTTTGACTTTGAAATAGTGAGAACCTTGTTCACTCGCGCAAATAGTGAAATTTTCACTCTTTCAACTTTAGGGAGAAGATTTTAAAATGATTATGAAATAAATCAGACTTTATATTAATAAAATTATAGACGAAATCATTTCCAGTTTGTGCTGAAACATTTTATACGAATCATGTTAATGTGACAAGGTATATACAATTTTGATTGAATGTACATACGACTAGTTTTTTAGAGAACTTATTTTGATATTGATAGATCTATAGGAATTTCATCTTATATCCATGAGAGAAGTATTTATTTTACCAAGCACTTGCATGTTGCTACCTTCCTGGACCATTTGTTAATATGAATTGAACAATAAAAAAATATTTTTAGAATTTGGTAGAAAAATATCTGAGCAAAAAAAATGGATTCTTACGTTTTAAGTCAGCAAAGAAATTATAAATTTGACAAACTCATTGCATCAATCAGTTGTGATTTATACGTAATCATATTTGTTGAAAAGAACTGAAAAGTACTGCAATTGATAAGTAAAATAGATCAAATTATTTGAACATATTTATTGGTATGACCGAATCAATATCCATCTAGCACACATCTTGTAAACTAAACGTCGAATCAAGATATATCGATCGACCTTCGGAAATGTATCGACAATGGGTATCAATTCGACTAATAAAGTCAATTTCTTTTTTATCAGCGTAAGATAGCGCAGTTGTGGCGTTTAGTTCTCAATCATTCGTCACGCGTGACTTGGCGTTGTTTTCATATTTTTCTCTCCAGTTGCCAACATAACCTTTAATTGTTATCAAAACATTTGTTCATATTGTTCATAACGAGCACGTAATTTAATGGATTTATAATATCAAGTGATTTTTGTTTTGTATTAATTAATAAACATGACGAAACGTAAATTAGACGAGTTTATAGAAGTGAAAGATACTTTTAAGCACTCTTTGGATTCCGACGAGGAAGATGATGAAGCAAAGGAAGAAACTTATGATATTATGAATGAAAATGATATCGAAGGTAAGTCTTATTTTTATTATTGAGTGTCTGATTTTTTTTTAATAATCAACTTCAGTTACATTTGAGTAACTGCTTAAAGCATCCCTGAAATGTTACCTTAATTTTTTAAATGATGACTGACTTTAAATTAAAGCAAAACCTCTTACCGAAGTTTAACCTTATTTTGTACACCAATAACGTTCAGGTGTGGAGGATGGACCATCAGCGGCTGAAACTAACATTGGATTTACGGCTTTCAACATGAAAGAGGAATTAGAAGAGGGTCACTTTGACAAAGAGGGACATTATCATTGGAAGAAAGAAAAAGAGATACGTGACAATTGGCTGGATAACATTGACTGGGTCAAGGTATATTTTGATAAAGTATTTTGAGAATGTCTTGATTCTCATTCAATATTTTCAAATAACCGAACCTGTTTTTCAGGTAAAATCACAAGAAGATACTAAAGATGAAAAAGACAAAGAATCAGATGAAAGTGACAGTGATGGTGATTTTATGTTTGATCCGACGAACCTGTACAAACAAATTCTGGAATATCTCAAACCTGGAGAAACTGTTTCAAAAGCATTGATTCGATTAGGTACAGAAAATAGTATATTATATTAGTTCCTGATAAATTTTCTTCAAAATCTGTCATAAAACTTTTTACTTCTTTATAAAAATGATGGTTCATTTATTGAAAGGAAAGGGAACAAAGAAATTAACTACAGCTGAAAAGTGGAAGAGGAAAAAGGATCCCAATGCAGTCAAAGAGGACAGTGAGATGTCTGCAAATATTACTAAGTTAACAGAATTAGCAAATGAATTGCTAACCCAGACAGGAAACATGGATATTTACCAAGAGAGTTATGAACAGATACAAAAAAAAATTTCGCTAGCTCAAAAGCATTCGGTGAAAGTTGAAGCAGAATTAGATATGTTTGCAGATGACTTTGATTCGAAAGAAAAAGATAAAATAACAGACAGTAAGCCGGAAGAAGGTGAAAATTTTACATAAAATATCTTTAAAATGCACAAAAATTATTAGTACTGAACATTAAAGAAATAAAAAATGATTACAGAATCAACGTCACAAAAAACAGAAGGTGAGAGTTCAAAAGATGAACCAATGGACAACGAAGTGGCATGGGAATTAAAGTGGTCGCAGGATGAAAATGCTAAAGTCCATGGCCCACACACGAGTCAACAAATGCAGGCGTGGGCAAAAGAAGGCTACTTCAAAAACGGAGCGTGGGTACGAAAAAAAGGACAGACGACCGATTTCTACAACGCGTCTCGCATCGATTTCGAACTGTACATATAATTTTTAATAATTTTCATCCACTGAGTTCTGGATTTAGTGCTGTTTATTGATTTAAACATCGAGTATCTGTCAATGTAAATATTTTATTCAAGGCACGTAATAAATTAAGTTTTCCATAGTTCTTACTCAATAAAATGTCTATGAATCGTAATTGTACATGTTCACGCTGTCGATGTTCCTTTTTCTTTTTCTTCTGTGCTTGAAAGAATTTTGTACCAGAGTACGTTCGTAGTTCGGGTAGATACTGTGAATATC
Organism: Copidosoma aretas; assembly: GCA_030522625.1. Lineage (NCBI taxonomy): Eukaryota > Metazoa > Arthropoda > Insecta > Hymenoptera > Encyrtidae > Copidosoma > Copidosoma aretas. Next base: position 28,940 of record JAPYYV010003927.1, read on the forward strand.
GAACACACTCCGGCCGCCGTCTCCTACTTTGGACCAGTCGTTCATTGGACCATCGTGACCCCAGGGAATGGACATCTGGTATGCTGGGAAAAAATTATTTTAAATATGAAAATATGTTACTTGCTCCATATATACTGTGTCAATCAAAGATCATCGAGCAAGTGGTACAATCAAGCGCGCACAATTCAATGTAGTTGTGAATATCATTTGTTAGCCACGATAAATTCTCACGAACAAGTTGTATGGGAATAAGCCGAAGAAAAAATAAAAACATATATTTTATTAGTAATTTGTTGGCTTTTCCTTGGCTGGTATATAATTAAGTGGTCATGATAATAAATTTATTTTTTGGCATTGAATTAATTTTGTTGGCTCATTTGATAATCGAAAATTATCAGCTTTTTCTTTTTTTTAGCATCCGAAAAAATATTATTCGAATCTCCCAGCCGACGAAAAAAAGCCCAGTAAGTGTCACGAAAGCCCGCGTCCCAAACCGTACGGTACAAATTGCCCTCGCAAGGACCATACGCGCCCCGGCTCACCGTAAGGTCCATAGGGCGGCTCGTGCGCGTCGACAGACTGCAGATGCTGATGGTGCGGGTGATAGGCCGGCGCTGGTGGTCCCAGTAGCTGTCCCTTGTAGAGCAGGCCCGCGTTTCCGAGTAGGTGCTTAACCGTGAACACGACCACGGCGACGATGACGGCAACAACCAGGACGATCTTGATTTTTATCAGCACGACCGCGGCTAGGCTCTTGAGGCCGCCCATGACTGCGGAAGAGACGTCAGCGTGCGGTTAATTTCGGTCGTATTGTGTATTTGTGTCGTATAAGTAATTTAAAGTATTTTATATAAGTACATGTACGAATCGGGCCATTTTGTGGTGTTACGTGAGCGTTGAAGTTTCGCTTCGAGGGTCGAGGGTGATTGGATTCTCTGATGGGCGTTTCGCGAATGCAATGTGGAAGAACTACTTGATGTTTTGATGTTTGGGAAGTTTTATATTTTAATTTGTTGTGATTTTCATGCCGCTGAGAATTTTATACAAATTGATTGATTTTCATGGTACGCTAGCAATTGATTAACATGTGTATCAACCAATGCACGGGTCACATTTATATTTCAGTATTCTTTTGTCTTTTGGGACCTTTTTTTTTTTTTGTAACCACAATTTTTAATATTGATTCAAATTAAATAATGTGTATAATAAGTGAGAACAAAAAAAATTACCTCAAATGAGAATTTTTTCCATTTGCGCTTACGATTCGCACTCAACTGCAGATAGGTTGTATTGTTTTTTATTACAGGTGTCAGTGGTAATTCATAAAAAAATATGATCAATAGAAAAAAAGGGATATCCCACCTAGATAAATAGCGTATATAAATATGTGTGCCATTAAAATTATTACATTTCTATCAAGTTTGTATACACATGATATACATACTTTATTATTGTTATATCTTGTCAGAATTTTGTTGAATTTTAACTGAACAAGAGTTTGTCCGAGAAAGCCTTTATCGTTGAAAAATGAGCTTTCAGAGCCGAAAAAGATTGTCCATAAGAATGGGATATGCTGGTAAAGTTGCGGGACCGAAATCTCAGCAATTTGGCATTAGCGCGAAAAATGCTCTCGCACGTTAATATCGTCACACTTCGGTACTTCAATTTGAGTGCTTTATATTCTACGGAGATTGAGGATATTGTAGGAATTTTTTTTATTTTTTCTATTATGACTAGCCATAGGTACGGGCTGGAAAATTCGGGAAGGCGGTTTTTTTTAAATAAAAACTGAGAGCCCGTAACAATATGTAATGCAGTATATCTTCGCGTAGGGTTGTCGGATCGGCTCGATTAATGTAGCATACGATAGTAGGTATAAATTTCATTGTACAAGGGCGAAGTGTAATTCGCATTCGGAGCACCGCAATTACGATTCAAAGACAATTTGATGAGAGTCTATAACGTGGTTTTTTTTATTTAAATCGCATTGCACCGTCGCGTATTGTTGAATCATCGACTCGAATAGTGTAGTACGCGATAGTAGGTAAAAAGTTCTTCATACAAGTGCAAGGGCAAAGTTTAACTTTCGTTCAGAGCTCCGTAATCTCGAACTTAAGACGATTTCACTAATTTCTGTATCGGTATAACTATTATATTACCATGCTAAAACTTTTTCAAGAGTAGATACAAGAGTGGGGCTCAATAAATTATAACTTACTTCGATCACAAACAACAAGAAGAATATTAGATCAACCAAAATCCCTTTTTAAGCCTTTGTCCATTACAGCCTCAAAATATGCTGTTTTTCGTAGACTGACACATATATACTGAATTACTTAAAACTAAAAGTGACCGTGTACTTGGTCGAAGAAATGAAGCACTGAGCAAGCTCAAATTAGCGCAGTAAGATGGATTACGATGGGATTTTTTTTATTCGATTCGTAATGCCGTCCAGAAACTTTGTGAATAAAGTTATTTAATTCATCGGAGGCCTTCGCCGACTGCATAATCGTGTTCAGCGACCCTCTAAACCCCCGAGTAGCAAAATTGGACGAATTTGTGTTATAATTGGTCGAGTTAAAAATTGTTCTTCATTGCCTCTTAGAGCTTTTCTATAATCAATATTATTATTGCAAAATTTATTTATTTAAAATGAATTCAATAACCATCTTCACAAAGTTTATGGACGGCATTACGAATCGAATGCAAAAAATCCCATCGTAATCCATCTTACTGCGCCAATTTGCAGTGTATATGCACTTTTTTGAATAAGTTGTATACTTATCACTATTTCAAATTTAGAGAGTGGCACTTCCACTCGCCTTCGGCTTAGGTGGCAGCTCATACCCAGAAATACCCAGAAGGGAATGCCGTACTTTCGTCCCTTGGTGCGTTATAACATACTATCACTATCTCTTATCATTATTTTACGTAATTTTATTTAAAATAATTAATTTAAGTTACATACTTATGTATTGAAATGATTAAAAAAAATAAATAATAAATGTAATAAGTTTATCCAATTACTTGTAATTGAATTATTTTATTTTAATTACAGCATTAATTTTGAATTACTTGTAATCAACTCTAATTTAAACTTCATTTTTCGTGGATTACAGAAGTTTTCAATCACAAATAATTGAATTACTTGTAATTAAGGCTTAATATAATTGTAATTTTTTATCAATTATAATTTATCGATTGTAATTAATTGAATCAGTAATTAAATTTCGGTACAATAATAGTTTTATTTGTCAATTGAAAATATCATTATAGTAGTTTTCGTCACAAATGTGCATCTCTCCAGTGTGACGAAAACTACTAATGTTGATCACGGTTTTACCCAACACTACAGTCCATGGCATCTGAAAAAACGGAAAGCGTCCTTCGAAATTCTTCCTCGTGCTTTAGCCGATCCCCCCTCCCGATCTTCTGATTCCGATGAAAACCTGTACCTCGAAAAATTGCCGAAAACACCAACCCCAACCATTCGACTCACACTGCACGCTTACATATAACTGTTCATCATCCGAGAGCACCGAAAATCCCTCACCGCAAGCCTCGCGATAACCATGTACCCACGTATATGCAACAGCATCACTGTAATTGCATTCCGTAAAATTTTCAGGAGAATCCGCGAGATTCCTCCTCCTCCGAGAGGCATGTGTTGTTGTACGACGTATATACGGCAGCAGCCCCCCCCCTACGACCCGTGAAAACCATAACACAGAGAGAGAGAGAGAGAGAGAGTGATGCTGCAAGCTCGCTCGCAAGCACGCTCCGAAATTCACGTATCGCGGCGCAAACGCGTGTCCGCTCGTGCATTTTCGAGCTGCTGCAGTTGTCGCTGGGTCCCGAAATCCGTGGGTATGTACATGTACGCGTGTGTATGGATATAGGTGTATTTTGTATGTACCGCGCGAGCGAGAGAAGGCGAATCGGGAATCGGTTCCCCCGTGGCGCGGAGAAAGAGACGCATGCATATATATATGCAAGGTGCACACGTATACCGCGTTATATATCTGGCGCGCTGTCGCGACCACGCGAGCTTTTAGCCGATGACGCGAGCGCGATAGTCATGCGTTTAAAGCTCTCTGCTGCGTGTGCGTGGTATATATAGTGCAGGATGTATAGTGACACTCGGGCTCCGAAGATGATAGGATATATATTCTTGTACGCGTTTGCGTACATGCAGTCGGGGGGGGGGAGGAGGATTGGATTAGGGATTTCGTTTTCCACGGCTTTATGAAATTCCGCGAGCGCCGTCGTTGCGTCGAGAGTCCGGGGTCATACTGCACAGTATTTTGCCGACAGAGCTTGAGCCGATTGTTTGTTCGTTCTATAAGGGTGTTTTCATATTTTTTCTTTTATTCTTTTACGCACGAGAGTGGATTCGTCAGAGTGACTCCCAGATTTATCTGGAAAAAACATTGGGGTTGAAAGAAGTTGCGATTTGTTTGAATTTTCGCACATTGTATTTACATTGAAGTAAAATTGTTTTAAATTACGAAATCCTCCCGAAAAATATTCAATGTACATACAGACTTAATATCGGCAAACAAATGTGTGTAAATAAACATAGTGCGCTGTTTTGTTCGTTAGAAATTTTAATTTCTCTTCATAATTATACGCTTGTATTTACCCCGTGTCTGTCCGTTTGTGGCTGGATTGTAGGAGTTTTGCGAGAATCTTAATTGTGAATTTGTTAATTATATTTCTTTTCTGAGATGCAATACAATTTCTTTTTTTAATGCTAATTTAAAATGGTTCGATCTCTGTCGATGGCTCATCGTCTGATTGATTTATCTGTTTCTACTTAATTCTGCGCGGGCAACAAGATTCTTCTAGATTGAAATTCAATTACTTATCGTTGAAAAGTTGGAAATATAAATATATGCTTTCGTTAATAAACTCCAGTGATTGATAAAAGCAAGGGTCCCCAATGGCGTTTAATGTTTTTACAAACTATTAAGTATAATAGTTTGGAGACTTCTGCTTTTACCAATCAAGCTTGCAATAAAAAAAGGTATTCCCTACTTTTTAGTTCGTTATTTTTTTGTCTCATGATTAATATTAAAAAAAGATGGCTGATTCGAGTTGCCGAAAGCTGCAGAGCACTTTTTACAGACGCATGAGCGACCAGTGTTCCCAAAAACAAATTTAATGCCTCTGCCGTAAACCGTCCCTGTTGGATTCGCTGTTACGCTCAATTATCAATTTAATACGTATCAGCGACAGATGGCACGTTAAGCTACACGAGTGCAAATGGCTGTTTTCCTTAAGCGGAGAAACATTAAGCCGACGGCAATTTCGAACGGCCGTTCGTACTGTTTTAACAGCCCCTCTGTATACCGCATGCAGACCCTCTCCTCCTCCCCTCCGAATTACGGCTCATCAGCGACCTCGTATTTTTTGTTTCTCTTCTTCTCCTATACACCAAATGACAATTGAAAAAAAGACAATCAAACACACTCCCTGCGCCCCGTTGTACCCACGTATGTAATTATATTGTCAAACACAGGCGGCGAAAGAAGAAAACCCGCGCTCGCGCTGGGGGGCCGGAAAATTCGCGTGCCGTTTTAATTCGTCGATTCAATTCGGCAGTCAATATCGCCGCGCTTCCCCGGGAAAATTGAAGCGCCCGGAAAAATCAAGTGGAACTCGAAAGAGTGATGGAAAAAAAAACTCGGGACTGCAGGGGGGAAACGCAATAAACGAAAGCAGAGCGGAGCGCTGGACAAAAATGAATGAAATTGCCCGGCAGGAGAGAGAGGAAAAAGGAAGCGGGCCGGCGAAAATTTATAAAGAAATAGCGAGATAGGGGGGGGGGGGGTAAAAGGTGGACATGGTGGTGGAGGGTAGGGGAACAGTAGAAAGAGGCGAGTAGCGGAGGAGGCTAAAAGCTATCGCGCGTGCAGCACACGGAAGACGGGTAGAGAGGGAGGAAACAGTGGATTATACACAGCGGGGCGTGGGAGAAGGACGGCGACGCCAGTGTGGCAGTGGGGGGGGGGGCAGGGGGGGGAAGGGTAGTACGCTAAGGCGCGGACGGGAGAGACATGCGAGAGGGAGAGATAGCTTCGTTATACACTGTGCAGACGGCGCAACGTTGGAGCGTCGATGCAGTGTATGGTGGCTGGTGATGGCGGCTGTTGTATGGTGATGTGTGCGCTGCGGGGAGTCTCTCTCTCTCTCTCTCTCTCTCTCTTGACTTTCGGATAAAACAGCTGCAGCGTGTAAGTCGGCGTGTTACGATAATCGTGAATATGTAATTACGGGAGGGGGAAGGGCGGGTGGAGATAAACGGCGCTGCTGAAGCCGCTACCCGCGCTTTTCCTGCGCTGCTCGTAGTGTGACTGGATGAAAAATGGGTGTATGCATACTTATGCGTACCCATCCGGCGTATCATGTACGTGGCAATTCTTGGATTAGCGTTGGTGCTAGAATTGTTATAAGTTTACAGGAGTACCCTGGATAAAAACCAAAGCAAAAATTGGAGCAAAAATTATTGTCCCTCGTGGGAGAATGACCATTTGGGTAGAAAAAATAATTTAAAATGTGGTAGGAGTGTAGTCCGCGTCAAGCCGATGGTTAACACTGGGACAAGATTCGTCCATTGGTTAATAATCTCCAATATTTTTATTGCAACAGTCTTTTTGATATAATTTTTACACGTATTTTGTAGGTCCACGTTAAAAGAAAAATTACTGATTTTAATGAAATGTACCTTTTTTGTACTACATGTTTTACTGTAGAATGTTATTGTTACAAAAGAAAGTGTTACTTGTATAAGTTGTACGTCTCGATAAATTGAACGTTTTTGATCCAATCACTTTGATCTGGAGGGTTAATAAAAAACTATCTGATACAAAAATCGTTTTGAATCGTCGACAAAATTTTATTTTTTATTGTGGATTTTGCTAGGAAAACTTATATATTTTTATCGGATTAAACTTGCCAAAAAAGTCCAAAATTCTGAAACAAAGGCCAAACTAAGTTATTATAAAAACCCAGAAGTCAACCAGAGGTGTGAAGTATAAAATCCGCGTACACACCTTGACGTGTAGGTAAATATTAATGGGAAAATGGTATATTTAAATTATTTTTCGCTCCTTCGTTACAATTTTTGTTTCAATTTCATTAAATATTATATTGATTGTAAAAAATTTAAATAAACAAATTCATTGATTCTACATGCAAAAATCCATAATATTTTGTTTTAATTATAAAGCGGCTTGTTTTCTTTTATATTCGTTTTGTGAAGGAATTTTGTGATTCAGTCAGTCTTTTTTTTCAGTGTACGGCTTTTTCGATGTTTCCAAACAAATTCCCAATATATTTCTTTTGATACTTTTTTTCATGGATGATTTTTTTTCACGTTTCGATGGGTTTATCGAAAGCTTGAAAGCGATTTCGTTTGTAAAAACGAGGCTCGAGTGAAAATTTCACAAATCAACGGTGCATGAATCAGTAGGTATTGAACAAATATTTGTTGTAAAGTTATTCAATTACTTTTAATTTGGAAGTGCGCTTTTTTCCACGTATCTGATTCCAGATATTTGAAAAATAACAGTAAATTGAGTGTATTTTCCCTGCTGTCTGATTTACTGATTTCGCGCTGTCTCTTTCAATAGAAATTTCTCAAAACGTGAATATTTCAAAGAAAATGTCGAGATCCCACCTTTTATTCGGATAAAAATTTCTCTTTTTAGTTGAAAACTGTATGGATACTACCTCTGTTCTTCCATTGAGGCCTCAATTTCATCAAATCTTATTAATAACGTCAGTAGGTCAAATTCGATCGCATGACCCAAGGAATAATTGAGGTATCGTCGTCGAAACGCATTTTGAATTTCTGTCCCAATAGTGAAACAGTCAATAATTATTTAATCAATAAACCTTTGCGATTTTCCTCGTGAAAGAAATGAATTCTGGATGATCAAGTAGGGTTTTATAAAGTCAATAAAATTAATTAACTGTTTCTAAATGTATTTCATTGAAAAAACAAAATTTCTCGATTTTAACGAGTCATTATACGTACAATTTGAAAAATATGATGCCTGGTTGGTGAAACACCTGGACTCCATTAAAATATCGCGTACGTTTCACCATTGGGACATCATGTCTCACTATTGGGACATTGATTTTCAACGATGTTTCGCGTTAGGGGTCGTACCCAAATGCCGTGGACGATTTTTTCGATTTTTCGACCCCCCCCCCCTCCCCCGTGTAAACTTTGTGTAAATCGGAATTAACCCCCCCCC
>JAPYYV010003928.1:0-17979 GCA_030522625.1 Copidosoma aretas
CTGATGAAAATTAAGATTATGAATGTTGAAGATGTAATAAGTACACACGAATTTTTTCAACATGCCTTATAATACTAAATTTAGAGAAATTCATTGATGAAAATAGACATTTTAACATTGTCTCTTATAGGGCACCCATTTGTGAAGGATAATAAAGTATGAAAGAAATGACACAGATTGACGAAACTGAGAACAAGTATAAAAGGCGATTCAAAAAACAAGTCTGTAAAGTTTCAACGTGGCTTATAATACTTATTGATTAAATAATCAAAAATTATTGCTTACAAGAACCTATTCATGAGAGACTTGGCAACATTATGTATGCCAGACTATGTCTTTCCTGTATGTCGATAAAGTAGCTAACTATTGGACCGACACTGTAGCTACCGAACGTCCTTAAGAGAAATATCAGGAGGCAATTTTTTGAAAATCAAAAGATCATTTCAGAAACTTTGGTAAGGTACAAAACTATTTATTTCTGAACTACCATAAGTATAGCAAAATAACCATTTAAGGTAGTAGTTGACGAAATGACGAGACGACGAAATTTCTTGAAATTTAAAACATGTTTTCCTTGAACTATTTTGGATATAATGTTAAAATTTCAGAAGGCTCAGCGGTGCTGAAACGAAAATATTGCGTTCCAAAGTTTAGAGTTTTAGTACGTGTGTCATAGAAAAAGTCATTCCAAGAAAATTATTCTAAAAATAACATGATAACCTAAATCCCAAGCTTTTTAACCCAGTAACCCCGGGGACAGCGAATTATTATTGTAATGATCAAATACATTATTGATGAAATACCAACATACCCTTAATACCAAGCTTTCTAACCCGGTAATACGGGGGACAGCGAGTCAATGGTATAATAATTCAATAAACTATTATAAATAAAAAACTTAATCTGAATTCCCCAGTAACCCTGGGGACAGCGAATTATTAGTGAAATAATCAAATAATGTATTGATTAAATACCAACATACCCTTAATCCCAAGCTTTTAAACCGGGTAACCCGGGGGACAGCGAGTCAATGATATTAAATAAATTATCATACAAATAACAAATTTAACCTGAATTCTAAGCTTTTTAACCTAGTAACCCGAGGTATAGAAAGTTTATAGTATTTTATTCTAGAAAAACATTCAAATTACGTCACCTACATCCCTGGCTATTTTTGTTGAATATAATAATAACAACTTGCTGTCTTCCTAGTTACTTGGTTAAAAAGCTTGGGATTTAGGTTCTCTTGTAATTTTTATGATAATTATTGAATTATTATACCATTGACTCGCTGTCCCCCGTGTTACCGGGCTAAAAAGCTTGGGATTGAGAGTGTGTTGGTATTTAATCAATAAATTATTCAACGCTTTCAATAATAATTCACTATCCCCGGGGTTACTGGGTTAAAAATCTTGGGATTTAGGTTATGTTGTTGTTTAATCAGTAATTTATTTAATCATTGTACTAATTAACTCGCTGTCCCCGGGGTTACTAGGTTAAAAAGCTTGGCATTTAGGTTATGTTGTTATTTAATCAAGAATTTATTTAATTATTATATTATTTACTCGCTGTCCCCCAGGTTACCGGATTCAAAAGCTTGGGGTTTAGGTTCTTTTGTCATTTAATCAATAATTCATTTAATAATTATATAATTAAACTCGCTGTCCCCCGAGTTGCTGGGTTAAAAAGCTTGGGATTTAGGTTATCTAGTTATTTTTATAATAATATATTGAATTATTATACCATTGACTCACTGTCCCCCGTGTTATTAGGTTAAAAAGCTTTTGATTAAGGGTATGTTGGTATTTTATCGATAAATTATTTGATCATTCAAATATTAATTCGCTGTTCACGGGGTTACTGGGTTAAAAAGCTTGGGATTCAGGTTATCTTGTTATTTTTAGAATAATTTATTTACTTATTATTTTATTAACTTGCTGTCCCCGGGGTTACTGGATTAAAAAGCTTAGCATTTAGGTTATGTTGTTACTAAATCAATAATTTATCTAATTATTATATTATTAACTCGTTGTCCCCCAGGTGACCGGATTAAAAAGCTTGGGATTTAGGTTATGTCGTTATTTAATCGATAATTTATTTAATAATTATATAATTAAACCTGCTGTACCCGAGTTACTGGATTAAAAAGCTTGGGATTTGGGTTACTGGGTTTTTGCGGTTTTGCCCATATAGCCTATTTGAATTCTACGCGCTTTTGGATGCCAAATTCGGGAGCACTGATGGACAGTGGTCGAATGGTCTTAGAATCTTTAAATTTATTGTACAATACATAAGATACCTCGAAATTTCAAGTTTACTGATGAAACAAAATCACTTGAATAATTTATAAGAGTTCAGAAAAATTTTTAAGCACGGGTACAATAGTATTATTTTATTTCTTGTATTTTTTCAGAATTACTATAATATTAACAATGGACAATTCTTTTAGTATAAGTTCTTGTGATAATGTAAAATATAGGACAAAATATAATATAGTCTTTGATAAGTAAAAGTCAATACTTGGAATTCAGTTTCGTATATTGCATTTTTATTATTGATGTTATGTATCTACAACATACAACTTTAAAAAATATCCTGTCATCCATCCAGTCCTTACTTCAGTCCTCTTACTCCTCACAGTCCTCACAGTCCTCAGTTTAAATCTCTCAGTCCTTACAGTCCTCACACTGGTCCTCTCAGTCCTCACAGTCCTGACAGTCCTGTATTGAAATTGTTAGTGAAAAGTCCTCTTGTCGGTCCTCTACAGTCCTCTTGGTCCTCTCTTTACTTTTTAAGAGAGTACCAGAGTTATCAGCCCCTAGCCCCCTACAAAACTCTCAATTTTGCCTCTAAAAATCTAATTAATTTCTTTCTTGGACGTTTTACAGTTCCGTTTGCAGTTTTAACTTCTGCCACACGAACTTGTTTATCTGAACTGGGAAAAATCTGCGTTACGAGTCCCTTCCTCCATTGGTTCCGTTCGATGTTTTCATCGGCGATTAATACTACATCCCCTACTTTTAAGGGTGTTTCTTCATCATGCCACTTTGATCTTGGTTACAATGAGGGAAAGTACTTATGCAGCCATCTTTTCCAAAAAAGATTAGTGACAAATTCACAAACTTTCCATTGTTTTCGAGAGCAAGACGTGAAAAACTTATTGTTATTAAAACGAATTTCTCCGGACGAAGAGCCCAATAAAAAAATGATTTGGCGTCAATGACTCTTTATCATATGGGTCCAAAGAAACATGAGTTAATGGCCGTGAGTTAACTGAATGCTCGATCTCAGTGAAAATTGTCAAAAGGGTTTCCTTGTTCGGAGTATGCTCTTTTTAGTGATCCACGAATTCCAGTCTTTACGCAGCGAATAACCTCTCCCATGCTGCCCCCATATGAGGAGCTGAGGGAGGGTTAGTTGAATTTCCAATAAAAACCTCGATACGCCGAAAATTCTTCGAATTTTTCACTAGATAGACTTATGCAATTTAATTATTGATTCTTTGAGCTCGTTACACATGCCCCTGAGGTTTGTTCCGTTATCCGAGTAGATTACACGAGGTACTCTTCGTCGTGCAATAAATCTTTTTAACGCTAAAATAGCTGAGTCGGTACTTAAACTGTGCGCTATTTCGAAGTGAATGGCTCTGACCGATAAACAGGTAAATGGAACACCCCACCTTTTTTCACTCCTTCGTCCGACTTTAAAAAAAAATGGCCCGAAAAATTATAAACCACAATGGGAAAAAGGTCTCTCTTTGTACGCGACTCTAGCGTATGGTAGCGCAGCCATTGTTGGATTTGCCGGTTTTCCTTGCAGCATTTTACAAACTATGCATTTAAAAATGAAACTTCGCAATGCTTGCCGGATACCGAGAATCCAAAATTTTGGAGTGATTTCATTCAGAACCGTGTCATGACTTCTATGCAAATACTTTTCATGACAATATTTTATCAAAAGTTTCGTCAGAGGGTTTTTACTTTCTAAAATGATTGGTTCATAAATTGGTTTCCCATGTTCATTTTAAAAATTTGTTAATCTACCGCTCAGTCTTAAGATTCCTTTCTCATCAATAAATGCGTAAAATTTATAAAGCTTATCTTTTTTTTTTTTTATATTTGTTTGAATTTGTTATTGTGTTTATTTCTTCCGAAAAAGATGACTTTTCTGAAATTTTTAGACATAATTCTATTGCTTTTATTTGTAAATCAGTCAACAAAGTTTTTTATTTCTGAAATTTTTTTTCCTTCATTTAGCTTGTTTTTTAATTTAAAAATGTATAAAAAATACGTAACGCATTGTCAATACAAGCCGAACCCAATACAAAAAACGCAAATAATCAATTAAAGGGGTATCTACTTGCATACTAAATACTTGTTGTTTTGTTTCCAAGATATCCTTTAAATCGTTACTGGGGAACACAGTTTTTTGTTCCGGCCATTCTCCCTCGTCTCTCAATAAAAAACTCGGACCCTTGAACCAACGACTTTTTTGCCTAAACTACCAGACATAAATTTGATACCGTCGTCTGCTGGATTTTCCTAGGAGGGCCCCAACGCCATTCACACTTTTTGGAATTTTTACGAATTTCATTCAAACGGTTAGCGACTAGGTTTTTAATTCTTTCGGATCTTTTCTGATCCAAAATTAGTACAGGCGGTGGAGCTACAAATCCTATCAATTTTGGTTGGGACATAGCACAATTACGTTTTTGGTAGCAATTGATCGGGAACAACCTATAGAATAATATGTAGGGGTTGCGCAGTGATTCCTGTGGTAGGAATTTTCGTGAAAATTCAATAACTGTATAATTTCCCGAAAAACTCCGTTTTTTTGACACTTTTCTGGAAATAACTCGAGATAGAAGCCTCCTACGGGAACAAGTTACATAACCGATTTTGATCTTAATTTTATTTCCTACAAAATAGTGCTAGGTAGATTAAAATTTAAAAATTTTTGTATTCGTTTATTTAATAATAGCAAAAAAGTGTGAAAAAACGTGCCTATAATTCAATGCACAAAAAAACAATAGAGAACTTTTTTTTTGCAATGAAAATTTATAAGCATGCACTTCTATATGTACGTAATCTACCCACAAAATTTGGTAAAGATCGAGATAGTAGTTTTTGCACAATTGAATTTGCAATTAACACACTGGAAAGAATTAAATGTTATGGCAGTGCCACAAAATCGACCTGACATCATTCCTCATATTTTGATGAATGCTAGAAGACCTACATTTTAGATAGTAATAGAAAAAAAAATTGTTTTAATTTTTTTATCACCTTTTTATTGTTTTTTCAAAAATGCTTTAGTTGCAAAATGACATAACTTCATTGTTGTTGTACAAAAGTTAACCGAATTCGATAGGCAAATAGGTATTATCGTAACAAAGATTTTGATCTATTGCGAGTTTGATTATCTTTAGTAGGACCAGAGAAGAAGTTTGAAGTTGGAAGCATATCGTTAATTATGTAAACATGTTATTGCGAAATAAAAAATTGTTTATAACAAGTGCATCCATGCCTAATTACGTTCCGTAGCGTGCAAACCGTTTATATATATGCTGAATGTTTAAAAAAATTTGAAAGTTGTCTCGGGTAGACGTAAATCCAGCCTTGGTGAAAAAATGGGGTTGACTAGAGCACCAAGACAAAAATCTTCTCGCTTACTTCAAATCCCTCATGAAGTACAAAAAGAGACTTTTCTTAGCTTCCACTGCACATATTGCAGTGTTTTTTTTTTTTTTAATTAGGGGCAGCGCGAAGAGAGGAAATCAATTATCGTAATGAAATTCATTTTGAATATATTTATTAACGATTGTTTAGACAAATTTATTTTGAAATATCACCTCCGCGAAAACAAAAATTTTTTTTCGGTTTGGTTTACAGCAGGATGACCAGAAAAATGTATAGTACTAGCATAGTAAATGTATAGTATCAAGATAATAGTGATATACATACAACCAAAAAAAGAAGAATGTAAAGAATCGCGCACAAAACAATACTTTAATACGATAATTTATTTTTTTTGTAATAAATAAAATGAGTAAACTGTACTTCGATCCTTTTATTTCCACATTTATTATTATTGTTAAAATTTTTCTCCTGCAATAAAAAATACAATGCAAAAAATGATCACTATTCTTGGCATCTTTATCTCGCAGTGCTATCTGTCGAAAAGAAAATGTTCGGTAAAATCCAACAACTTTCGTAAACAGTAATCGTATGAAATGTATGAATTTCAAGTAACAGTTTAGAAAATTTATAACAGTGTGTAATTGCATTTTTCTTTTAAATATAATATAATATTTTCGTCCTGCTGTGGACCAAATAGTAAAAACAAATTTTTTTTCGCGGATTTGACATTTTAAAATAAATTTATTTAAACAATCGTTAATAAATAAACTCAAAATTAATTTCATTACGATGATTGATTTCCTCTCGTCACGCTATCCCAAATTAAAAAAAAAAAAAAAACACTGCGATATGTGCAGTGGAAGCTGAGAAAAGTCTCTTTTTCTATACACCTCGTCCGAAAGTCGAATTTCCGGCCGAGGGTCACAGAAAAATCGTATACTGACCATGGCCGTAAGTAAACAAGCCTCAGATCGTCCGTTTGTCATCCTCGGCTTCGCCTCCGACGACAATGTTCGGACTATCTGAGACTTTCTTTACTTTTACGGCCTTGGGTCGTAATATACTATTTGTACTTCATGACGGATTTGAAGTAAGCAAAAAGATTTTTGTCTCTGGTGCTCTAGTCATCCCCATTCCTGTACCAAGGCCGGATTTACGTCTACCCAAGATACTACCGGAGACAGCTTTCATATTTTTTTAAACATTCAGCATCCATCTGAACGGTTGGCACGCTACAGGACGTAATTAGGCATACATGCACTTGTTATAAACAATTTTTTATTTTGCAATAACATGTTTACATAATTATAAACGATATGCTTCCAACTTTAAACTTCTTTAACTTTGGTCCTACTGAAGATAATAAAACTGAAAATCTTTTTTACGATAATACCTATTTGCCTATCAAATTCGGTTAACTTTTGTACAACAACAATGAAGTTATGTCATTTTGCAACAAAGCCATTTTTTAAAAAACAATAAGAAGGTGATAAAAAAAAATAAAACAATTTTTTTTCTATTGCTAGCTAAAATTTAGGTTTTCTAGCATATATAAAAAAAAATCAGGAATGATGTCAGGTCGATTTTGTGGCACTGGCAAAACATTAAATTTTTTCAATTAAATTAATTGCAAATACAATTGTACGAAAACTACTTTCTCGATCTTTACCAAATTTGATGGTTAGATTACGTACATACAGAAGTACATGATTAAAAACTTTCATTGCAAAAAAAAATTCATTGTGTTTATGTGCATTGAATTATAGGTACGTTTTTTCACACTTTTTTGCTATTGTTGAATAAACAAATAAAAATTTTTTAATCTACTTTGCACTATTTTGTAGAAATCAAAAAAAGAACGAAATCGGTTATGTAACTTGTTCCCGTAAGAGGCTTCTATCTCGAGTTATTTGCAGAAAAGTGTCAAAAAAACGGAGTTCTTCGGGAAATTATACAGTTATTGAATTTTCATAAAAATTCCTGCCACAAGAATTACTGCGCAACCCCTATACATATTATTCTATAGGTTGTTCCCGATCAATTGCTACCATAAACGTAATTGTGCTGTGTCACAACCATCACTTTGGGTCCACTGACTGCACTAAATTAGATAATCACGTTGCTAATGCAGCCCCCACTAGTTCTAATCTCGGTATCGATGATCCTTTAGCTGGAGCTACGCGACTTTTAGCTGCAATTATAGATGTGTGAAATGTATTCCCTTCTATCAAAAATTGCCAATACGTGACCACTGCATACGCTCTTTTACTCGCATGGCAGACAATATGCAACTTTGCTTCTCGCCGCTGCGAATCGCGTAATTGATAACACCTGTCAATATTAAACTCTTTTACGCGATTCAAATCGTTTAGCCACTTACGCCATTTAATAAAGTCCTTGTTTTTAATTTTTTCGTCTCATTTAATTTCGCTCGCCAGCACGTCTTGCATTAATATTCTAAAGTGAATAATAAAAGGTGACAAAAAACCAAGTGGATCGAAGATAGACATGATGACGGCTAAAAATTCTCTTTTTGTTGGTTTTTTCGCTTCCATTCAATAAGTCGGGTCTTATCTTATTTAGATTTGCATTAAAATCAAGCTTATCAGGGCTCTTATTCCATCGTATGCCTAAGATTTTCTCGCCTACATAATTATTATTATTTTCTTTAAAAAGGTGTTTTAATTCACTATTTTTCTCGATGTTAGCAAATATTGACGCGTCGTTACACGACCAACTGTGCATCTCCCAGTTGGCATGAGGATTGATTTTGATTACTTGACGAACTCGATCAACGTCTTCACTTCGCGTTTCATAACTATTAAGAAAGTCGTCCATATAAAATTTTTTTACCACTTTCTTTGCACTAAGAGGGTATTTAGATTGAAAAAGGTCGGTGTTCTTATTTTTAATGAAAAGTGCCGAACACGGAGAAGATTTGGCACCGAAAAGCATTGAGCTCATACAAAATTATTTTGGTGGATTTTGCCTATCTTTTCCCCCCCAAAGAAAACGCTGAGTGTAATCTTCCGGTCTGATTTTTATTTTGAGAAACATATCTCGCATATCCGATTTTAAAGCAAACGCAAATTGTCGAAAACGCATAATGACACCTGGAAGAGATTTCAAAAAATCGGGTCCAGACAATAAGAGATCGTTAAAGCTCTTTGAGTTGGTTTTGGCCGCGGCGTTAAAAATTAGTCTGACTTTTCCCGGTTTGTTAGGATTTTGAACTCCAAAGTGTGGAAGGTAACGAATTTTATTTCCCATAACTTTTTCACTGGCTTTAAATGCAAACTTTTTTTCAAATAAGCGAGCCATTTCTTTGTTGTATAGCTGCGCATATTCGGGTTCTTCATTCAATTTTTTTTCGAGAAGTGATAACCTACGACGTGCAGTCTCGACTTCCATAAAAGACCTATCTCCCAAGAGCCATTTACGTATCGACTTGTTTGTTCCAATATTTTTATAGCCTGGTCATTCTCAGAGTTATTAGAGTGTCTTTCGATTATACCTACTGCATCTAAATCGAAATAAAAACACACAAGTTTTTCTAAATCACTATCGTAATCGCTTTGATGATCATATTGACTCGAATTTTCCGAACTAAAAACTTCGCTCACAGTATTTACTGGTGTATTGGTATTTTTCTTTTCAAAATTAGCATTAAAATGTCCATGAATTGCCCACCCCAATAAACAATTACTTATGAAAAAGAAATCTTTCTGAATCTCTCTTATTTCTCGCGAAATTATGAGATTGATATCGTCTTGGCCTATCAGCATCGTTGGATTCAAACAACAAGGGCGTATGTGTATTCCGGTTTGCTCTAAACATAGTAGATATATTTTCTTATCAATTTCTTGAGTAGAAAATGGAAGTTCGTGTACGACGAGCACATTTTCTAAACAACATTCATCAGTCTCAATTTTTATTATAACGTTAACTTTGTTGTTAGTTGTAGTCAAGCCTCCGAGACTTTTTAAAGATAAATTTGATTTTGAAGTTTTCGCGCCAATTTGGTTTACAATATCTGCGTGCATTATTGACACCATAGAGTCTTCATCAGGAAAAACGTCAATATTTGTTGAACTCTTTTCACTGTTTAAATATATAGGAACAATTTTCAAATATACTTTAGATCTCGAAATCTTTGTTCTCCAAAGGAAGCAAAAAGCTTCAAACTTCCCACACTAAACATTCTACTGATTCGTCCATTAAAAAATGATTCATCCTCCCAACAGCCACCACTCCATCGAAATTCATCCCTCGATCCTACCGCTACAAAGCTCCCAGCTCGCACGCCCGTCTGATCCGAATATTTCGCACCGATCGCTCGTGCTCCTGCCCATCTCCGCCTGAGCAGCAGCAGCGGCGAGCACTCGCTCGCGCTATATCGAGCCAACCTCAGCCTTTCCCTCGGACTGTCCCGCCAACTCTGTCTCTCCCTTCCCCCTCTCTCTCTCCCTCGTTCCCCGTCCGGCGAAGAAAATAACAAACGACAGAAGCACGCGAATAGAAGAAGCGAAAGCGAGAAAAGCTCGCGGCGGCATCGGCGAGTGTCTCTCGGTCGCTCCGGCGAGCCACGGGCCATCGCATCGCGATACACTCACAGAGGCCGCGAGGGGCGGCGCGATTTCCGCCGACTCTCGCGCGCCGCCGCCGCCGACGACGACGACGACGACGACGAGGACGCTCGAAAAACCAGCGGCCCGCGAGTGCGGGACAGAGACAAAGTGTGTGCGCGTGTGTGTGGGATTGTGCGTGCGCGCGCGCGGGCGGGGAGAAGAAGAAAAATACGAGCTGGAAAATCGGTGGTCGTGGTGGTGCTGGTGGTGGTGAATCCTTGCGACAATGGGCAACGCCCAGAGAAAGGCGGCCTCGAGGAAGGGCTACCTGTCCAAAAGCTCGAGCAGGAAGTCCATGCAATGGGACAGCTCAGGTAAGCTCGGACCGCTCCGCTCCCGGATCGGTTTTCACGTTGGAGTAGGACGGCTCTTCTGCTCAGGCACTGCACGCGCTAGCTGCAAGCTCTCGGCCCTCGTTGTTGCAAGCTCCGTCGGGTTCCCTCGTTTTTTCCATCATCATCCTCGCTGGCGTTTACTCCTGTATTTTCGTGTCTGTCGTACGAAGCTTTTTCACAGTGTATGGGTTTGCGGTGAAAACGGTGGTGCTCAGCCCCGTAGGTCTGGGCTTAGAGCTTAGGCGCGACGCGCGCGTACGGTGGTCGGGAGATATAAATATCGCCTACACGCTCGTCTCTCCTTTGCCTTCCTTCTGTCTTCTCTTCGCCGTCTTCGTCATCTTTTACCTTTACACCGCACTCTGAACGGTACTCGCCATTACATGACGATCTAGCACCATGTGCTCTAAATAGGAGGCTCGTCATTAATCATGCGCAACATGCTCTCAAGCGGTGCATACTTGATAAAAATCCGGCAACACGCGTTGGTCTATTTTTGTAGTATCTCGAGTGGGTGAAACGTGCTTATGGATCTCCCGCTGACGGACGAATAAATCGAAAGAGCGCGTGTCTTAGCTCTTCATAGATGCGTACATCATGAGGAACAATAATGGACGGCGGAAGCTAGGGCGATTGCACATGCAAGCTCGACTGGCTTTCTAGCCAGCTAGATGGTTTGGCACGGTGTTCTCCCCCCCCTTCTATTTTCTGATGTCTGTTGCGCGGGTGCTCTCTTCGATACCGATTCGTCTCGGTAGCCAGACTACACCTGCTTGACATGTACAATGCGCGTAATATGTCTTTCCCGGTATTACAGCAATTTTCGATATCGAAGCTGATCGAGGTCGAAGACAGAGGTCCATTGTTCATTGTATGCATGTGGCGGTGGTGGTTGCATGCGATTTCCACGAATTTTCGTCTTTTGCCCCTGTGTGCGAGCATGTGTACGTGTATGTTACTTTTCATTTTCTCTCGTTCTCTCCGTTTTTGTATTTGGTGTCACCATCACACGGGCGGATGACCGAGACGGTGGAAAGAGGGTCAGAGAGTCTGAGCAGTTGGTGGCAAGGGAGACGAAGATGAAAGAAAACTCTCTGTTGTTATTTTACGATTTTTCTTTTCTTCTTTGTAATTTGATTGTTTCCCATTCATATTTAGGTCATTTCACAAAAACTGCGTTATGCCATGTCCCAGCTATTTGAAACAACGCGTTAGATTATTTTACGTTACAATCTAAATATGAAAATATTGTAAGCTATTCTTCATTTTAACGCATGTATTGAGATGACACCGAAAAAATTTATTGCATTCGTGTAGCGTAAACAAAAAAAATACTGAAATGTCATTATCGTAATCCGTCAGTATTTTGCTTGTACTTTGAAAAATCAAAAAATGTTTAAATCAAGTACTTTCCCCGTTAAGAATCAATAATATTACATGAATAATTACATCATTATTTTTGTAAATCATGTGATTATTCATGTGATTTATCACGTGTTTTAATATCAAGTGATGAATCACGTGATTTTTTACCGAGCATGTTTAAGTTGCTGGCACAAATTTTGACACTTTAAAATTGCACTCAGCAAATGCTATTGTTCTGATGAAGTGATCAAATTTCGGACGCTTTAATTGGAAAGTTATTTATCCCTTGAGTAATCAAGTACATTGGTAAATTTTTTGTAACACTAAATTGAAATTTAAGTAGTAACAGTTTCGTTAATAACACACGTCGTTCGTTTTGGCATAATAAGCTGTCATTACCGAAACGGTATCCATTTTTCGCATTTTTATTAGTACACGGTGATAATAGAACGGTCATTACCGTAACGATTTCTCCGAGTTTTTTTAATAAGGGGATTAATAAATGTGGGTTATCTTAAAATAACAATGAAGCTAAATCCAAAAGTTTTCAGCTTTCTTAAGCCTCGTGAAACTTAGAAAAAATTATGAATAAGTCTTAATCACTAAATTGAGGAGATTACTTCACACTTTGTAGTATTGTATTTTTTGTTAAACGACCCATATGTTTTTATGACAGTTCGTGAGTCTCGTACCGAACTGCGTTTATACACGAGGTTCGCATTCTGACGCCTGAACTACGTCAACTGATTTTTATTCCCTTTCTTTGAAAATAAACTTTTCGAATGGTGGCTTTCATAGCATGATATGATATGTGGTCTTAATTATTCTGGTATAGCTTCTGATATTTTAAAATTATCAAATCCTAAAATTATTTGGATAGATTCAACTCTCTCCGAATGGGGCTCTTTATAGTATTTGTTCTAGGTCCTGAACATAATAAGTTCATGTGCGCACTGAAATAATGTACATTTTTTGTGAGTTAAGAAACATCAAGAATATCTTTTGTGAATAAATGTCTGGGCTAAAATGATTATTTACAATTATTTGTTTCTCACTATTAAGAACCTCGTGTCATAGGCGATTCTCTAATTCAAGACAAAAGCCACTGAATAATTATTTTTATACGTAACTTAAAATTGATACTGAATCATGGGCATCGACACATAAACATAGCTGTCGTATATCATGTGAATAACCTTTACAAAGCAATACTTCAGCTGTTTTGAAGGAAAGGTCGAAGTAACAAAACAAAAGACGCGAAGATGGTATATATCTTTGAAAGATACAGTAAAGACTACAAAGTGGTGATAAATCATTAGAGGGCCATTAGGTAAAGAGAGAAAGAATGTTTAGTGGCATTGGTTTGTCGATCAGATCGACGCTGTTATTTTTGTCACGGTCATGTGTGAGATCGGTATTCTTCAGCTTTCACCGGTGACGCTGTCTGGTGTGGTGCGTCTGCGCCAAAATGCACTTTTTTCTAAAGCAAAGAGTTAGTTCTAGAGCCGTTGTTGCCTTCCTAAAACAGCTTTCTGCCACGGTAGTGGTAGTCGTTTATCGAACGGATAGACGTTGTCTTGTTCGTTGCGCTCAACAAGTGTGACAGAGCTTTTAAGTAGTTGTTGAAAGGAGTAATAAAATATAATCTTCAACTCGATTCGTTTTAGTAATGGATAAGTTAGAGATCGAAAGCCTGTTATCTAAACGAAAGTGTGAAAATTGGTGTTTGTCGATGAAGGTATCCTAGTAAAGTTTATTATTTGGTTTAAAATTTTCAACATAGCAATTAAAATATAAAAGTAAAACAGTTTAACATTCATGAAGTTTTTGTGTAACCTTTTATATCAGATTTTGCTGAATGACAAAAAATATTTTAATATCATCACATTAAAATGTTCATTGAAGTTGACTAAAAACAAGCAACAATGAAAAAATACTACGGTTCTATGTAAGGCACGATCAATACACCAGATACTATAGAGCAAAAAATGTTACGCAAGGTAATTATTCTGATCGCGTCTGTATTTGTATCCTTCTATCAAGTTTTTCATTTAGGCTTCACAAAATACCATTTTATAAATCCATCTTGGTCAATATTAATTCCACAATATTAATTTTGGGATCCAAATTTATTTTACTACTTTCGTAACAAAAAAACCGGCTACTTTTTTTTTAATAATTTCTATTATCATTTTGGCAGTTTACTCTTAACTCTTTAAAATTCCTGTACCGATTCCATACCATGTGACTCAGCATAAAAAAAATTACACACTTAGAAAAAGGCTTCACCTGCACCTGATAATTTGTATCAAGCTCTATAAAGTAACATACAGTACAAAGAGTATTTATTTAACTCAGATCTAAAATTCTGACTTTTACGTATACGTATAGAACGTTTTCATTAAAAATAATTGAGACACAATATTTTTTCCTACGGGCACTGAAGTCAAAATGGTGAGAAAATTGTAGCTTTACTGAAACGTGTCCAAATGTTAACCATCAGATTAAATAATTAATCTAAAGTTATCTTCCAAACTTGACCTCAGCCGGATCCGATAATCATCGATGATATTATAACTACTTGACTTGAATCAAACATTTTATTGCGTACACATACATGTAAACATACTTGAATATTACACTTATGATCATATCATGTTAAAAATCATTTTTGTCTTTACAAAAGTTATTCATAAATTGGTCGTGTCTACATAATTTTGAAGATTGTGTATTGCTGATTACTTTCAGGATTGTGAGATAAACCATAAATTAAGATAAATAAATTATAGGTTGTCTAAAATTAACATTAAAATCAGATATAATCAAACACTAAAAGCTTTATATTTTCATGTATTTGTAGCGTATTCCAAAATTAAACGTAAGGGCAAGTATTATGAACAGTGGTACATCTGTATTGTTGATATTCGAGTACTTAGAGATATGTGTGTTCTTCAAAGTACCATTGAATGATGATGGTTTATAAAGATGAATTTCAATCTTAAAAAATGCTCATGATTTGGAAGTTTGTGGAGTGATGTTTTTCTTTCCAATCCACATGGTAGAGTGTTAAATAGAATTATTCGAATTATACCACCGGATCCTTATTTATTACATTCGGCGAACTTAAAATTAAGTTCCTTCGTTCATTTCGAATCATAAACTATATTATTATTTTTATTCTTATTTCCCACTACACATTAGCAAACTTTTCAAAAACACATTTGTTTCATTAAAACGAATTTCATAAAAATGTTTTTGTGTGGTTTTGGTTGTGCGCTCTGTACCTCGAGTTTTCAAAATCACATTTTTTGATAATTATTTTAAAACCATTTTTTTTGCACTTGATAAAATTTTCTCAAAATTTAAATATAAGTCAAGGTTTGAACTTCATTCCACTGCACAGTTTTTGAAATGTTCCTAAACATACAGACCTATTGATTTTCCGATCGTAAAAAAATTGTCTGCAGTGCACAATTGTGAAAAAATTCCTCAAAACAGACAATGAGATCTGTTCATTGAAAAAAATTAAAAGTAACAATCATGAATCTAAGAGCAGCACAAAAACATTTTGCAATAGCAGGACATACGAGCCGAGACGCGAGCTTTCGTTCGTCGCATGTACCGCAACCTAAACTCTGCGCTGATTTTTATCTCCCAACAAAAAGGAGCCCCAGCACCGCCAGGCAAACCAATCCTCATCCCAGGCGCTGACGACTCTCAATCCGATGTCGTGCTCATACGATGGAACATTTCGCCACACAGCGGTGGCTCGAATATCATTGGCTACTACGTGGAGCAGCGGAAAATGGGCAGTCCACACTGGGAGAGTGCCGCACCGGTGATATGCCGGGAGCCCGAGCTGATGCTCAGTGGCCTC
Source organism: Copidosoma aretas (assembly GCA_030522625.1). NCBI lineage: Eukaryota > Metazoa > Arthropoda > Insecta > Hymenoptera > Encyrtidae > Copidosoma > Copidosoma aretas. Next base: position 15,845 of record JAPYYV010003928.1, read on the forward strand.
GAGCCCGGCTGGCGCTATCAGTTCCGCATCAGAGCTCAGAACTTTTTGGGTACGTCGGAACCGAGCGAATTGTCGGATCCACTGGCCGTCACTCTGCAAAATACGACGCAGATTGTGCCCAAGTTCAACCAGGAGCTTAGAGATTGTTATGCAGTATTGTATGGATACGTAAGTTTTTTTTGACAACATTAAATTTGTGTCTTTAATTGATTGTCAAAGCATTCCAAGTACTAATCGTCATTGTAGAATCAGAGTTTTTCTTTCGCTTGGATTAAATCGTTGGCACGATTGAGGTTGCTTATTTTCATTTTAGCACGCTTATCCACGACAAAATTAGTAATGCATTCCTTCGTTACATTGCAGGTTGAAATTATGGCAAGTTACTCAGGACTGCCTATACCAATCATTAGATGGTTCAAAAATGAAAGCGAACTGATATCCAGCGGGAGGATTGAAATTAAGACTGACTGTAACAAAAGCGTACTAATAATCAAAGGAGCAAGACAAATGGACGAGGGAGAAATCAAATGCGTCGCCACAAACCGAGCTGGAAGGGTTACTACGAAAGCTAAATTAATAGTTGAAGGTATGTTTATAATTAAAGACAGAATAAATTGTACTCGATTTCTAATGGAAGACTTATCAAATCATTACAGTACCGGCATTTGTTCGATTACCGAAAGGATACGATGAAGGACTACTTTTCGCACAAGACGAAGAAGTGAAATTACGCGTCACACATGGTGGTAAACCGCCACCTAGTATCACCTGGTATCACAATGGTGAGATCGTTCTCGCAGATTATCGACGAAGCTTCGAAAGTACTACGGCAGGCGAGAGTATTCTTATTATTTCCAATGCTGTGCGCGATGATCGTGGAGAATACACCGTTAGGGTGATCAATAAACATGGAGAGGGAGCGATATCTTTTTTAGTCACCATCATAGGTAGGTAAGATTTTCTTTTTCTCTGATGTAGGAAGCATTAAATGTACTCATTTATGGATTTTTTACTTGTTATATAAAATGTACTATGACAAACTCCACAAACATATTGTTGTTGCTTTATGATAAAAATCGTCGCAAATGATTGAAAATGTCAAAGTATTCCCCGCTTATTACCAAAGTTTTTGTTATTATAGACAGTCCTTCTCCTCCCCGAAATGTGACAGTGACACGAATATTCGGCAGGAGTGTTTCGTTAGCATGGATGGAACCGGATGATGATGGTGGAAGTAGTATTGGAAATTACCTGGTCGAATATCATAGAGTAACTATAAATATTTAAGTTTAAATTTGACGCGCATACAAAGGAGAACATTTTTTTATTTTACTACATTTTCTCGTACAATCATATACTATTTTTAAAAACAAATTTTTGTTTTTTAATCATTATAAATACCACGTACCACAAAAATTTTGAAATGCTGATGATAATGATAATATACATACTGCTTTTTTTGTTTAAGATGGGATGGGATATGTGGCTCAAGTCAACGAATTGTAAATACACGACTGTCATGATTAATGATCTAATCGAAGGATCAGAGTATGAATTTCGAGTGAAAGCCGAGAATCTCTATGGTCTCAGTGATCCCAGCGAGAAAACTCAGATTGTGTTTATACCAGATGCAAAAAGAGGGTGTGTACACCAGCTTATTAAAATAATATAGTTTTGTAAGATATTTTTATAAGAGCAAGCACTAGGTTCAGGTGTACTATGGTTTAGTACCTTCTGGTTCTTTGTGTTTATTCGTATTCGTGTAATTTCCCAAAACATCGCGGTATTAATACCAAAAGAAAGGTTTGGCAGCACGACCCTTTGATTAGATTTTTTTACCTTTTAATTAAACATTTAGTAGATTTTGTACCGTGGGCAGAAAGTATAAAATGTGCGCCCGAAGGACGCGTTTTTTGTATATTTGTGCCCAAGGTGCGAGCGACGTTTTTGTTACCGAGGGCAGAAAGTAGTTTTCTGCCCGTGGGCACAAAGTGGTTCCCGAGGGCAGAAAGGCTCTGCCGCATTAACTGCCCCAGGTAATAGTACATTACGCCACTAGGGCAGAAAGTACGACTACCGCGCCCGAAGGGCGCGGTTGTTGTATATTTGTGCCCGAGTCGCGTATATTGTTTTTC
>JAPYYV010003929.1:0-17453 GCA_030522625.1 Copidosoma aretas
TAGTATTAATGTTTATTTATTAATTTGACTGTAAGACCGATATAAATATTTGTCTTGTTTCAACATTTACAGTCGACAAAAGTATTATTGGTGTTTATAAAGTTTTTTTACATTCAACCATAACTATAAAATCTTCAACTCACACACGCACTCGCACGCGTGCGCAGCACTGCGGGAGCTCCCCGCGCACGGCATGTCGAAAATGAAAAACAATTATTTGTAGAAATGTAAAAAATTGTTTAAATTTTTTGAGAATAACTTTTTTTAAATTCAAAATCTGTTTCAAACTTTAAAATGTTTTTGATGTTTTAAAATCTTTTTGAAGTTTTAAAACTTATTTGAAGTTTTTTAATATTTTTAAAGTTTTAAAATCTGTTTGAAATTTTCCAATCTGTTCGAAATTTTAAAATTTTCTATTGAATTTCAAAAGAATTTTGAAAATTACTATATTGCCTTACAGGAAATTTAAAAACACTTCGGAATATCTTTTTACAGGAGATGATATTACATTTCTTATAAGGTTCTAAAATTTTCAAATATTGTTTGAAAATGTATTTGAATGATGAAAGAAAAGTTCAATGACGCAATCGTAGAGATACTTCATGGACATTTCATTGAAAAATGCCCCCGAAATTTTTAACAGTGTACATTATAGGTGATTATAGCTATAAATTTACAGGTCTTCATAGCTATATTTACAGCTATCTTTTGAATATTAGCTATACATTTTTTACTAAGAGTGCACCTTGATCATAAAAAAATATAACATAGAATGTAATATAGAAAACATCCAAGATCTCTATTGAAAATTTTATTATCAACGATTGTATTACGTACAGGCATTGCCCTGCTGTATATTATATGATTTAGCTTTTCATAAAAAATATTGCAATATCCAATATGAGGTTAACCATGCAAGTGCGCTGGTTGAAAAAATTCTCAATGTTGCAACTCCTTTGTATTTATGCATAAGATGACCACATATTAAACTTCCTGAAGCTACACCTATAAATAATAAATTTTCACTGTGCATCTGTTGAATATGAGAAGTAAAAATATGGCATTACCGATTCCCTCAAAAACTGCTCCAACAATGCCTTGAATGGTGGCCTTCGTGCTTGAAAGTGCTACTTTATTACCGTACGAAACCATTGTCGGCCAACTCAACCCAAATGATGGTCCATGGAGAAGTTCAATTATTAATACCATCCAAACATTAGTTATCAAACTATAAGCCATGAACCTAAGCAAATTTTATGGTAAAAAGCATAAAAAAAGTTAGTATATTATCTATAAATGTGTATAATATGTATACAATTTGTATAAATAAGGAATTATTTTAATTTACCTTATCGCATAAGTTAAAAGTACTAAGCTCATCACATGATTATGACCAAATTTTTGAAGAATATTGCCTGATATAAAGTTAAAAGGTAACTGACCGAAAAAACACTGTACTCCTGCAACAAGTCCTTGCAAAGTCTTAGACCATTCTTTGTCTTCTCGAGTAGAAATTTCTTCGATATATAAATTTAAATAGTTCCATATTACAGCTGTACACATTCCTACTCCGATGCACCACCAAGCAAAAGCCAAAACTCTACCGTCTTTTAAAATGATACCTGATTCCATAAGCACTGAAGGTGTTTTGTTGTTCAAATTATCCTGCATTGAAAAAAAATACAATTCACTTGTTCATTCAAATTTTCAGCTATGCACATTAAAAAGTGTGTCAATTTTATTTTATTACCTTTTTTATTGCACTAGAAACTAAAACATCAAGAGTAATAGAAATGAGAACAAGATAAAATAAAAAAGAATAATCTTTTTTCTCGGACCCCTTGCTAAATATATCTATGATATATCCCGCACTTATTGCGAATAGTCCAACTCCGATACTGCCCCACATGCTCTGCCTTCCATAATCCTTACTCTTTGAATCACCTATCGGATTTTAAAAACTATGTAACAACAAAAGTCGTTCGAGAACTCATTATGTTTCAATAGTTAAGCGCCAGCGATTTCAAATAACGTAATTGATTAAAACAAGACGCAATTAGGTTTCAAGTTATAGCAAAATAATTTTGAAAGCAGCTTTGTTGTTGTTGTTGTTGTTGTTGTTATGTCAGTAGCAATTTCATGCACTGTACGAATATCTACGCTTTCGCGTGCATGTATATGTTACGGGTAAAGTATGGAATTAAATAAAGCTAGCTTCATTTGGATGAAGCTAGTGCTATTCAAAACATCTGGATAAAGCCGGATTTGGCACTATTATCCAATCAAAGCTAGCTGTATCCAAACACATGTGGATGAAGCTGGACACTCAATAATAAAACGATGATAAGCGAGAAATACCTTTGTAGTTGCGCTGTACAGACGTATAGTCAAGGCCAAACAATAGCACTGGCTAATTGTCTTGTATATTTCGCGCGTACTGTTCGTGTGTAGTAATAGATTTCTATCGATACACACGATTTAACTTTATGCGTTTGGTACAGAAGCAAAAGTTGGTTCATCTACTTTTTCGCTTCCAAAAAAAGTATGGTAAAAGTTAGAGTGTGAAGAAGATTTAGAGCAAGTTTTGAGTGAAGTTCATACTGAAGAAGCAGATAGTGATAATGTTATGAATAATCTCGACTGCTGTCATGTTGACAAACAAACTTGCTCACCGCGTTACTCGCAATGTGAAAGAGCCAACGACGTAATAGGCGAGGTATATGGACATTCCGCCCAAAGGACAAAACACCCACCAATGAGGAGTCGGTATTTCAAATATCGCCCACCAATCAGGTCGAAGTTTGGTACTTCCTCTAAGGGTGGGTAATATGAAATTCGTCGGTAAAGTAGACCGGATATAATATTCCAATTAACCGCTAGATGTCAGGGCTGGTATAGAAATAATAATAATTTTCTGTATGCATATATATTCAAGGAAAGCCAATAAAACTATAAATTACGAGATCGTAAGTATAAATATTTCTTTAGTGCACAATTATAAATAGTTTTTCTGCATTTTTTAAATTTATGTTTTTTAATTTAATTGAAAATTAGTCGATTTATTTTTAAAAAAATTGCACTCCCCCTTCAAACTCTCCCAACTTCAAACGTTATAGACAAACTTTATTTATAAAAATAAGTATTTAATCGAATTTTACAACAAATCTATTTTATTTTTTGGGAAGATGCATGCTTGTCAAGTATTGGAAGTAGCATAGGTGAGAGAGGCGCGCAGTGCGGCTCCAGCTAGTGTCCGCATAATATGTACAATCACCAGTAATATATAATTATAACTCCCCACTTCTCTGTATTAGTATTGATGTTATAAGTCACTAGATTTGTTCGTTTCCATTATCTGGGAGACGTGGATAATGTATATATAGATATACTTGCTTAAGAAAAGTGGATACATGTATATAGCGTTTTCTTAAGCAAAGTACAACTATATATATATTTGCAAAGTCTCCCAGAGAATATTGATGAACATACCTAATATATACCATTAATTAGATAGGCTGCGCGAGAGATGCACCTTGCCCCTTTCTATACCTGACGGCCGCGCCCGCGCCCGCGCCGCCTCTCGCATGTCAACCTGCTATCCCTCCTATGCCATTACTCTAATTCTCGTCAGATCTCACGCTTGTGTCATCCTGCTATCTCTCGTATACTAATATACTCTCGCTCTCGTCAGTACTCGCGTAGTCGCGTGCATACCCAGCCGCCTCTCGCATCAATCACCTGCTGCGTTACTGTGTATCGTCACTTCTAGCTTGTGTTGTGTCTCTTTATTCGATTTAGTATTAAAATTATATCAGCAAAAAGACTTTTTACCGAACGCGTGTGTTAACGAAAAAAAAAGAGAATTATGTTCCAAATCTGAGTGTATCTTTTCTCTCCGTTGCAAAGTCGATCTACGCTCTACGCAGTCTTTTCACATTCTAAAGAAGTGCCAAGAATATTTTCTCATCTTCATTGTTTTTTGCCATTTTACGCCAGCTTAACTTTTCGCGAGATTATATTTATATTTATGTGAAATGAGTGCTGATGCAACAAAGGAAAATTTACCCATTCTGCGTGGCTTTCATCATGACGGGTATAACTACAGTGCTAAGAACAGAGAAAAAACGAGGTAAGTGTCCGAGAAAAATTTATATAGTACAATACGTCCAGATTGCGTACATGTTTTCATAGTAAAAGCTGTTTACTGAGTAAGCAACAATATACAAAATTACTTTGCTGCGATAAATTTGGTGTGGACTGGTGTGTTTTTTTTTTGGTCTGATCGTAGGGTTTATCAGCGCCGAAGGTATTAATTGAATCGAGCCAATAGGTAACCACTCATAAAGAATTTTATTATGGAAGTGTGTAGGTCCATAGCATGCAGTGCATATGCAACTCATTGACAAGTTTGCGAACTCATTGCACGCATGCTTCCGAGTTTGGCAATATTTTACTGTCGGCAACTCTACAGTGGTCATTTATAGGGTCCGAGTTTTGTTTTCCATGCGATAGCGAGATGGATTCTTAGTAGATCACGTGTTCCGTGCATTGTGTGCCGTGCACATGCACTGAATTAGGTGTACCTATACACTTTCTTTTATTATCCTACGCTATGCAGCCAAGATTTCGGGTCATATTTTTATGTAGATATACATTCATAATAGTTTTGAAGTGTTTGTTTGTATATATTTTTAAAACGCTTTTTCTCAGTCCATCGTATAGCATATACTTGGAGAGATAAAAACAATCAAGGTGATGTTTACACCTAAAAATTGCAGCACCCTTTTATCTAATGCTAGGTACCCTTTTTCATCCATGTCGAATCAAATGCAGAACAAGTCGAGGAATACACAGAATCTGTCGTAAACAAACCCGAAAGTACCCCGTAGGAAGCTTCAACGTGAAAGAGCGCCTTTTTAACTGTGAATATGATCATAAATACAGCTTGTTTTTTCTCTAAATGTGTATGATATACACACACACACATAATTCTGGGCATAACATAGTTACCCAGATTTCCATATTAATTTTTCATAAATATTGTTATTTTTATGTGACTAATTCTTAGTATAAGAGCACTATTACATTAGAATTCATAAAACAATGCACTACACTAATAGTTCATTTTTTATCATTTTTTAAAATTAGTCACACACGCTGTTTTCTTTTATACATTCATTGATTAGTTAATAAAAGTTGAACAAATTATAAATGGTCAAATGTGATTCTGTTCACTTGATTAAAATTTGAGCATGTCTAGGGGGCACTATTAAAATTTATGATATACTTGGACTTGTAAGTAAAAATGTCAGTTTCATATGAGTTTCATATTAGTTTGTCTTATTAAGTTTCGCTACAGCTGGTTTTGCTTTATAATAATACTTTACAGTACTTTTTAGAAGTTGATTAGCCAATGTCATTCAAACGAAGTCGTTGTTTTTACTTAGTATGTACAAAAATATTTTAACTTCAGCAATATATGTCTTCGGAAATTCGAAAAAAATAGCTTTTTTGGAACTTCGCTTCGACATAGTCCTCCCCAATTGAAAGTGTCCGATAAAAACTAATGAAAAAATTTTCTATAGGCTTACTATCGGTTTTTGCACCCGGAAACCATGTAAAAAACAATAACTTTTAAAAATAAATTTTTCATATGGTTTTTTTAAGCAGGATAAGATTAAACGTAAGTAAATCAACATTTTATAGTCCCATCATCCGGATGGTAACACCAACACTGTGGGGTTCAAGTACTTTAATTGTTACATTGTGAAATTTTAATAAAAATGTAATTAATTATTTTTGTCAAAATTTCATCTTACAAACTTGAACCCCACAGTTTTTATTTTGTCATCCTGATAGTAAGACTATAATTTGCTAATCTTATGTTACATCTAATGCTGGTTATAGAAAAAAGATATGGAAAATCATTTTTGAACTGTACTGTGTTTTATATGGTTTTCCGGGTGCAAAAACCGACAGCAAACCGATAGAAAATTTATCGTAAAATACATGTATTTTTCATCAGTTTTTATCAGACACTTTTAATTGGGATCGTTACTTAAATGAAAGTAACAGAAATGTAGCTCAACTTCGCTTAATCTTTTAGTATTTTAATTAGGAATACAACCATAATGATTTTAAAGTGGCACAAATGTGATAAAAATCAAATTATTATTATAGATAAATGCGAGAATAAAAACTTTTTCGAATCTTTTATTCGATACAGTTCTCGTAAATCCAATCACAGTAATTGCCAAGGAGCTTAACTGGGCTGAATCTTTTCGTATTTTAATCAAGAATGACACCTAATCATTTCCATGGTTGCACAAAAGTTATAAAAAACAAATTATTACAAATAACTGCGAGAATAATGAACTTTTTCGGATCTTCGCTTCGACAAAGTGCTTGTAATTGTAATCACAGTAATAGCAATGGAGCTCAACTGGGCTGAATCTTTTCATCTTTTAATGAGAAATAACATGTCATAATTTTCTTTGCTGCACTAAAGTAAGATACATTAAATAATTAAAAATACACATGCAGAAAAACTGAACTTTCTCGGATCTTCTTTTTTGAAGAAGTACTCGTAACTTCGAACAGTAATAGCTATAGTTAGACTGTTCTTCCTACTGTGCTATTGTTTAAGTAATAATATCATTGTTTTGTTTGTGGGAATGTGAACTGAATGGATCACCTACCTTCACTTGTATTTGGTATTGCATGATTACTGAAAATTTCGTACTCACATATAATGTCACGTCAAAATTTTAATGAATAATTTTTCCTATTTCTGCCAACCAGTCAGAAATTTTGTGCGCTAAATGCAATTTCGCATGCCTGCCCAGAGTGTGCGAAGTGCTTGTTTCTTCCACTAGTGTACGAAATGATCACTTCGCACACTGCTTAGTAACTTCGCAAACGGAAGATGAACTTCGCACACTGCTCCTTTACTTCGCGGACTCGTGTCAAAAAGCACGTTGTGGAACTACTGCCCGCGGTGATCCCTACACTCTTGTGATTTTTCACCCTCGCTTCGCTTGGTCGACGAAATTTCTACTCGTGCGGAAATCACCGACAACCCGCACTAGTTGCATATAATATACTATCATACTTATCGTTGAATTTCACTATTTATCGTTGAAGAAATTATTACTGGCTACGCAGATAAATAACAAAATAACAATTGTAATATATGCTAACTCAGCGGAAGGTAATTTCATTAAGAAAATAGATCCAACTAAATTTATTTTTGTATCGAGTTCCATTTTTTCAACTCTAATGACGCCCCTTCCCCCTACACCGAAAAAATTTAATCAGATACATTTTTAAACAATTACATCTTCTGTACAGGATTCCCCGAGGTAACTGTTTACAGAGTACCAGTATCTTAAAAAGCAACGTTTTACAGTATAAAATTCAATTATATGAAATTATTTATACTTGATCAAACACTATTTTTTTTTTTAAATAAAAAGTTTGTAAAGGACAAAAAAGGAATGGGTCGTGAGAAGATTAAATTTAAAAGCTAAATTATTGCAAGTAAATTTGCTACATTCATTATGATTTTTCATACAAATTTATAAAAGAACGCAATAGACAACTACACGTTTTAACATGTTAATTTATTAAGTAATTTACTTACCACTTACCCTATGTTAATGATTCTGTTGAATCATTAAATCTCTATACATGTATATGTACATATATTACTCTCAATATTACATTAAACGTTCTGGCTGTCTTTGGCATATCTTACAAAATCCATTTGTTTACAATAATAATTTAATTTTTTTAACTCTTGCGTCACGATAATAATTAGTAGGTAATTCCTTATTAGAAGACAAAAAGATTAAGCCCAGTTCAGCTTTTTTCCATTAAAAAATTGTTAAGTTGATTTTTCTGCGTACAATAAGGGGCTACAATTTTTTCGTCAATGTTATAGGCCAATCTGCATCAATGATATTGTAATAAAAAAAATTTTAAATAAAGAATCTGTATATTATAATTCTTTTCCGAATAATTACAACACAATCGTGTACCACCTCAAGGAAACATTATGTTTAATTATAAGTTTTTATTAATTAGAAGACTTCAGGAGGATGAAAAAACTGCCCAGACCCATTTTCAACCCCCTAGCATCATAGTAAAGGGGCGACATGGGCAGAAATGTCGTATCATAAATTTTTCTATCTGGCGTTACTTTCAAATAGTTAAAAAAAAAAGCGTTTTTATTAGGGATGATACCGAGGTGTATAACAATTTTCAACGTCCGGAAACATGATCTCGATGTGATATCAAGGCAGACTGAGGCAAATATAACTCAGGAACGTGATAAAATTCATTAAAAAGACTTTACGTATACCAATGTAGATGAAGTTTCAAACGTTGGATCCAAACGAAAATCCGAAAAAAAATTTATTTTTTTCTAGCATAACAAAAAATTTATATGAGAATATCTTAACGTATGATGTTAGTATAGTGATAAATTAACCATTTCCCGATTGTTTAAACAAAATAGAAACGTAACATATTGTGAAATATAAATAAAACAAAGATTTTGTATTAACATCAGTTCATTAGCCGCTTCTAGTGATAAAAATGTGTATTTATTAGTTGGCATATATGTAATTCAATCTGCTGAAGCACATTAAGACTACGAATACATAACCTCAAATTTGTATGCGTAATTATATTAGTGGAATTCAAGAAAATTCTGAATTTTTCCGTTATGAAAAACGATTAGCCATTATTATCTATTCAAAATCATATTGGCTTCATAGCATATGAATAACTACGCATGCTAGAGCAGTTTCAGACTCCGGAAACTTAACCTTAAATTTTTATGCGTTGGTGAATTTGCGGAAGTCACGAAAATTCCGTATTTTCTCATTACAAAAATCGATTAGCCACTGATAATCGATCAAATTCATATTTGCTACGTGAAATATATATAACTACGTCTGATATATTATTTTCGGACTCCGGAAATCTAACCACGATTTTTTATAGGTGAATAACTGCGTAATTTACGAAAATTCCATATTTTTTCGATATAAAAATCGATTAACCACTGATAATCGCTCAAAATCATATTAGCTACGTAGAATATTTATAACTACGTCTGCTACATCAGTTTCGGACTCCGGAAACCTGACCTCTATTTTTTATAGGTGCATAAGTTCTAGAAATGTATGAAAGTTCAATATTTTTTCGATATAACAATCGACTAGCCTGTTATTCGCCCCCCCCCTGATATTCGCTCAAAATCATACTAGCCACTTAGCACATTAATAACTACGTCTGCTGGAGCAGTTTCGAATTTTGAAAACCTAACCTTGATTATATTGTAAGCGACAATCTTTGCAAAATTTAAGAAAAAGTAAAGTATAAATAAAGAAGCCTTAATATGATTATGCACGCATTATTTCTATAGGTAAACATAGATAGAAAGAAAATAAATAAAAAGACGCCTTCAGTAACAGAGGTATGGGCTTTTTTATTTATTTATAAATTATTTATTCCTTCAGAAAATAAATGATAACGAGTTCAAGGTTATGAAGTAGTTAACTCGTATATTTATTTAATTGCATGAATTATTCTTCTTGACAATAGACGAAAACGCTCTGCGTCACATAATAATTGGCTCGCTTTTTTATGTATGCATAACTCATTACTATCTTGCAAAGAATGAAAATAAATATGCGTAAGTTACGTCAGAAGACCAACACGTTGTATATACAAACATTGTTGCCACTACAAAATTCGAGAAAAAAATTTTTCTGAACTGACACCTTCTTAAACTAAAAATTAAGCTGACTCTTTCTTTACCAACAATTTGAAGTGACTCCTTCTTAACCAAAAATTTGAGCCGACACCTTCTTAGACGAAAATTTGATTTGACTCTTTCTTCTAGGCAACCGTCGATGTACGTTTTAAAACTCACTAAAATTCGTTATGTTTTCGAAATAGAAATGGATTAATTATTTATATTGATATTTCACATTAGTGATTATGTCTGTACATGACTATATTTGTTACGCCGATCTGAGATTCCAAACCATTTTTTTTTTTTTAACTATTTTATATAACCCACACGGATAGACACGTATTTTTTACAGTTTCTTTTCTTACGACTTATACAGTGGCTCTGTCTAAAGCAAATGGCTTGAGGGAAAACAGTGCATTTAAAATTGCAAACAATCCAACCAGTATTCAAGATGATGAATGGAGATGCAAAAAGACAAACATTTTTGATATCGTTAATAGTCAAAGTATTAAAATTAACTTTTTTTTTTTTCGTAATAATAATTATTTCGTTTTTTTGACGATAAATTATTTCTCATTGTTGAGATATATACAAGTATGCGAAGAGTTTGCAGTTTTTGAGTTTCAACTATAAAAATCTGATGTTGAGTTTGCAGTTTTTGAGTTTCAACTATGCAGTGACAATACTTGAAATTCTGTGAATGTTTTGTTTTACGGAAAAACGGTGAAAATGTTTTTAATCCACAATATTTAAACCTCACTTATTTTACTTTATAAGTGTATACGCGTTTAGAGTTAGTTATATTATACAGTTGATAAGAAAAGTATTGATTAATTTCAGAAACTAATCTTGAAATTTCAGCCATCAGCTTTTTACCCCTGGAACAAATTTTTTATTTAAGATATTTTAAACTTTTAAATAATACTTACTTTTATGCAAAACTAAATTTTGAACAAGTTCTCTTTCTTGAGATTATTCCTTATTAGAAAAGAAGTTATGGCAGATTAAACGTAGGCACTCACTTCGCACTCGGTACATTACATGTCCAGTATCATAAAATTAATCATAGATATTTTTCTAAGCATCCTAGGGAAAAATGTCAAGAGAGCAAAGTTGTTAAGAATTATGTTTTAAAACAAAGGAAGAACTATTCCAGAGTTTTCAATGGGTAGAAAAATGTTTTTTTTTGGGCGGTGAAAAGCCGATAGTTTCAATGTGTTTTTTAAAATACTCAACTCATAAGACTGCATATTCAAGACTTGATTTATATCACATGTTTTTTTTCTATCTTTTTCTTTTTTTTTTTCAACAGTGTTGTCTTACTTGTGTTAATCTTTTATTTTCATGGTGAAACTGTGTATACGACTTATTAAGCAACTAGAGCGTAAGAATTATTATTATTTATGAGGGCTTATATCAACAACTTGAATTTTCTCATTATTTTCAATGGTTTTTTATTGACAACCTATGCACAATCTGTTATTGCAGGTGCATTAGATTGTGTGTATATTATAATACAAGTACCTAAGGCTAGATGTTGTGTACCTTAATTAAAACGTGCAGAGTCTTCAAGTTGTTACAGATCCTGATCGGTTCAGTAATTGTTCGCAAATTGCAAAAAATTGTGTAGTTTGCCCTATTCCTCGAAAATTCATAACTTGCATTATAATTAATATTAAAAGCTCAAATTGAAATATAGTGTAGGTATTGTATCCCACAATGTGCAAACTAAATGTTAGTAAGAGTAGTCGTAAACTCTTGCAACCCGCTAAGAAAAGCAAAAAACGATCCTTCCAAAAAATGGCCATATAAAAGTTCTTAACCAACACGTATGGTGGTTTTATAGTAGTATGTATGGAGTGTACAAATGCGGTTTTTGGTAATAAAATTTTTCAATACTTGCACGCGGCCAAATGTAGTGGAATTGATACAGCAGACGTAGTTATACATATTGTACTTAGTCAATGAGATTGTGAGTGCATATCAGTGGCTCATCAATTTTTACATCGAAAAAATACGTAATTTTCGTAAATTACGTAAAGTTACGAACGCATAAAAATGTGAGGTTAGGTTTCTGGAGTCTAAAACTGCTCTAGCGGGCGAAGTTATTCATATGCTATGTAGCCAATATGATTTTGAGTGAATATAAATGTCTTATCTATTTTCATAACGAAAAAAATAAGAATTTTTGTGAATTCTACTAATTTAATTACGCATTATAATTTGAGGTTAGGTTTCCGTAGTCTTAAACTGCTTCAGCAGATTTTATTACACATAGGCCAACTAATAAAAACACATTTTTGTCACTAGCAGCGGCTAATAAACTGATGTTAATAAAAAATCTTTGTTATATGTATATTTAACAATATTTTACGTTTCTATTTTGTTTAAACAATTGTTAAATGGTTTATTTAGTACTTTACGAACATAACACGTTCAGATATTCTCATTTAAATTTTTTTTATGAAAAAAAAAAAAAAAATTTGTTTTCGGATTTTCGTTGTGATCCAACGTTTGAAACTTCGTATACATCACATTGCTTGGAACGCAGTTTTGGATTAAGTGTGCTTCCTAGTGTTGACAGTTTAGTTACTGAGTTCCTAACGAGTGTATAGTTTATTGGCCAGTAAGAGCTGCCGAGCCGGGCTCGGTAAGAACTACTCAGTTGATTAGCACAAATGCCCAGATTTCTGCCACGGAAATGAATAAATTTTTTCCGATTTCTAATAAAACCTTATGCGACGATTGATAAGGACATTACTTTTATCACGATAAATACAATTAAGGATTTGCTGTGAAGATGACGACCTGCAGAGCTCCAGCGGATTTTTTCCAATACCTCAACGTGTCGTGAGCCAATTTTTTGTGCCGTCATACATACGGACTAGGCGAAATGAATATTTATTGCAATTTATAAGGAGCTTGTGGCACTTTGTACTTTTAGTATGTAAGTTTGTACAGTAAATTAACCAAAAAAAATTCAATAATTGGTTGACTAAACTATATAATCCAGTGGAAATTGCACTATTTGATCCAGTGGAAATAATTTCACTAAAGAATCAGTGAAAAATCCACTGATATTTTAAAGCTTCATCTATCCCACTGAAAAATTAGTAGAAACGTCACTGATTCAAGCAGTGAGTTTAAACTTATATTAATCATATAAACATGTATTTAACTATAAAATAAAAAAATAACTAGTTTCAATTTTGTTCATTATGCTTTACTAATTGTAAACAACGAGTATGTAATTTTAAATATTTGAAAGGCTGCTATATATAGTAAGCAAATTATTATTATTATTATTAATAATAAGTTTAAAAAGAGTAGTTATTGAGTAGTTATCTTGTTTATTGAGTGAAGCAGACCCTGTATTTAAATTATTTTTTTCACAATTAGTATAAGTTTTTTACATTCTTCAGACAATGTTCTCGTAGCTCAATTATTATTACTGTAATGAATAAATAATATGATGGTGTTTTTAAGAAATATGTATCCTAATTTAAAATGTATAGATATACGTTCATATTAAATTCTAAATGAACACGAAATGTAGTTAATTCGTTATAATACAACGACCCCGTGTTTCCACAATAGTATCCTGGAATGAATAAAAAAAATTTTTTTTATAATATTATGCCTGGTCACTTTTGAATGCTCAATATTGTTTTTAAAATTTTAATGAACTATTGAATTCAATAATAATTAAAATTATTTATTAAAAATAAAAAATTTTTATTTACATAATTATTTGTAATCGTTATTTTTATAAAGTAATATTTTTGTAGCTTTATAAATAACAACTATTAATGTAACTAATAATTATAATTATGAATTAACTGCATGAATCAGTAATATTTTTAGTAAAAGATCCGTGGATTTTTTACTGTTCATTCAGTAAAAATTATCACTGTCCATTCAGTGAGTAATCAGTGAAATTTCTACTGATTTGAAATAGTGAATATTTCACTAATTGAATCAGTGAAATTTCACTGAACTCCAGTGGAGCGATTTTCACTACCCCATTTAGTGGAAATTCCACTGAATTTTAGTGGAATTTCACTGGATGATATTTAGAGAGCACGTATTTACTTGAATGTACGTGGATCCCATACAGTACAGATAACACCATGAGGGGTACGTGAAGAGTATATGCATGGCAGACATTACTCATATCTACGTGGATTAACAATTCAATCATTAATAAAACTGTATTGAAGGAGATTGTTGTCATATCATACAAAAAATCATATACATATACGAGTATTTTTTTTTTTTTTTTTTTTTTTTAAATACCTACTTGCATAGTGTATTTATTTTGAAAGCTTTATTAAGTCCTTAAAGGCTTTTATAGCTACAGTATTAATACAATTAATAGTACATTTATTTTAATTACATTAGATTTTTATAATAACGGTGGTTTGGAGATACTGTGGAGTGTACTCTTATCTTAAAAGTAGACCTCAATCCTGATTTGGTGTCGTAAATTGGATCCCGGCGAAGACCATCAGAAAACATCTGAGTACCTTGACCGGTAATCGAACCCTTGACCCCATATACGAGCGTCCGTATATACTTCGTGGCGACTGACGCTAACCACTAAGCCATCACGGTGCTCTGATACACAAGTAGATTATCAACAAAAGCAGACGCTTAATTGATGTGATTTCTGTGTCTGTTTACGTCTGCTGGGGAATTCGTATCCGGCTTACGTGTTTTTTTAGGCCTTGCCTTTCGTATTTGTTGATGACATACTACACTGAAATAACTTACAAAATTTTTTATGGATAACTTAGGCCACAAACTTACTTAATAGTAGTGCCAAGAGCTCCTCATAAATTGCAATAAATATTCATTTCACCGAGTCCATATGTATCACGGCAAAAAAATTAGCTCATGATACGTTCCGGTCTTGGAAAAATCCGCTGGAGCGCTGCAGGTCTTCATCCTCACAGCGAATAATCTATAGTTTTATTTTGTGTCAACTTTGATGTAACCTAGTTTTTTGTTTAATTTTTTTTTAATGGATAATAAAAGTCAATAATAATACTCTAGGTCATTTTAATATTGTAAACTTATTTCTATTCAGTCACTGCTATTTTTTTTTTAACTGTTATATTACTGTCATGTGTCAAATTAAATTATTTTGTAGCATTACTTTTTATAGATATTATATTTTCAGAAAATAAATGTTTTACAGATTCAGTTGTATCAAAAAAGGATGTTTGGGAAATTTGAGAATTGATGCAAACCACGACCCTCCAACTATCGAAATCTATGATAAACATACATGCCAACCAAGCACTCATGAGCCTTTGGCTAAAAAAATAATGAGGCAAAAGCTGAAAGACGAATGTAGCAAAAGTTGCGTGACAACATCTACACGGCAAGTTTTTGACAGAATCTCTGTCCAGTAAGTATTTAAAAATTGTCTATATTTTATAGTGTAATAAAATTAGACGAAAACCGTGCTCTTACAAACAAAATTTATTACCCACAATTTATCATTTGTCAATCTTACATGATTTTAATAGTTATAGTAGTAAAATGTCAAATATACTTACTGATACTCTCCAAATCTCTTTAACTGTGTATATAAATATATAAATATTGGGATCGTAAAACGTAACGTGACTGTGGCTATATATATATATATATATATATATGAAATATATAGCATATTGGGTGCAAATTTACATTGTCTTTATGGGAAAAAATCAGTTTTCATTTTTGTCGATTTCACTATGTGTGACTTTGACTACTTATACTTTATTTTATTAAAATTACTGCGAATTACTAGATAATTATTACTTAATCAGAAGCTTGTTTTTCGAATGTAACATGCTATACATGGTTCTGTAGATTCTTATGTAATTCACGTCATTTTTCTCAATACCATTGAAAAAATTTTTTATAAAGCGTCTGTTAACTACTCATACATAACCTTTGTAAGTTTACATGTTGTTGACCGTATTTTATGATCAGGTTATTATTTAAAAGTTAAATATACTCAGTGAAATCTTATGCATGTTGCGCAAAGCTCTATACATGTTTGATTATTTTATAAAAATTCAAACATATATTGCTTTGTAGAAACAAGAAAATTGCTTCTGATGCGTCATATCCACGAATGAAAAAAACTATGCAAAGAGCCAAAAATGGGAACAGAAATACTGGAGTTAAAAGAAGCTATAGTTCTATTAAAGCTTTCTCATTGCACCTTGAGAACGATCCAGAACTTTTGAAGTTTAAAGACAAGAACAATGACATGTCCATCTCAACTAAATTGATATCGTCCTCTTCCAAATGTGATCACTTGCTATTGTATGACAAAAAATTGTTAGATGAGTTCGATGAACACAACGAAATCTTTATGGACGCAACCTTTAGAATTGCACCTAAAATAAAGGGTATCAGCCAAGTTGTAACGATTATGTCTAAGAAACATGACGTGGTAAGTTTTGTTTTAAATGTTAACACAAATAGCTTTTCGTCGCATTGAAGCAGCTGACCCGAATGTCGATATAATTTTAACAGGCACTATAAACATTAAAATTTTTTTTATAGTACTTACAAAGTTTTCATGAATATGTGCAATAATTATTTCTACTTGTATTTAAGAGCAATTATTGGAAGATAATTTATTAAAGTGTAGTTTCAGAGTAAGTTGTAAACATTCCCTGGTTTTAAACATCATGTGAGATCTCACATGATGTTTAAAACCAGGGTTCCGCAACTTCCTATGCTATTCTTTGGTCTTTTAATGCTAATGTAGAACAAAATTACTTTGTTCCAATGATAATAATAGTATCTCCAGACTAAGCACCGAACTTAACCTCTACCTCGACTACTATGCTAAAACATGCTCTTGGCACTATCGGCATTCGGGACACACAGAATTGACCTTCTATAGCCATAATTAGCGTCTCTATCGACGCTAGAAACATATGCTACTTTTTTTCTTTGAGGCTTTTTTTTAATAAATAATTATAATCACTTATTTTCCTTTGATAATTAGGGGTAAATGACCCATTTAATGCGGATTGAAACCCAAATGCAACTGTGAATGTAAAAAAAATTAATCGGTACATAAAATACTGGAACTTGTAGTTTATTTAGGCACTAATACTAATTCTGAAGGTAATAATTTTTTTTTTTTTTTAACCGTCTTATATGTACAAATATGATTTAAAAAAAAACCAAACGTACCAAATACTGCAGGCTTGTACTAATTACTGCGATCCAATTACTGCAGTACTCCCAATTACTGCGATCCGTTTACTGCGACTCAGCAGACGCGGAAAAATAATTATGATATTAGAATATATTTATTAAATAATAATCTTTGTGTAGTGAACGAACACAATAAACGCACATAAATTAATGCACGATGATATATAAATAATCTGTACTGAGTTAGTTATGATAGTAGATTTCCTACCATGGGCGCAAAAAAAAAAAATCACGCCCGAAGGGCGGGGTTTTTATATGTTTGTGCCCGAGGTGGGAACGACGGTTTTTTTGCCGAGGGCGCAAAGTTGTACTTTGGGCCCATGGGCGCACTTTGCACCCTAGGGCGGGAAAGTACTTTTCCTACCTCGGGGCGTTTTTGGTCACCTTTGGTCGTTTACTGCACCCTCGGTAGGAAAAATAGCGTTCGCACCTGGTGCGCATCCAACCAGGGCGA
>JAPYYV010003930.1:0-17452 GCA_030522625.1 Copidosoma aretas
TTCACAAATCTTTCAAAATATATGATTTACTTGACAATACAATAATATAATTTGCTTAGTGTCGACGATCGACAATGCCGTATTAAGGCTATATACAGTAAGGCTATACTCTCTTAATGTGAGACAGCTGATCGCCCAGCGCTTGGTGCTCTCTCGATGCGGGGACTCACACTGCCTAGGAATGGGCAAAATATATCGATATATCGGAAGTACCGATATTTTATCGCCGATACATCGATATATTATAACGATATTTTTTGGCCGATATATCGTATATCGATATATTTTTCGTAATGTCAAAATAATATAAAAAACGATGTATTTTAGAACACAGAAAAAATAATAGAGAATAAAAGGCTTTTTAAATGTGCAATGCGTCAGGTAGTTCGCATTTTTGTAGATACATCTTAGGAAGTCTGCAAGATGAAAAATGAGTTGATAAAGCCCCATAAAAAAAATTGCTACTTACGGTACTACACTTTTAAAAGAAAATTGTCACATCAAGCAGAGAGTACTTTTAATGTCTATTTCTGATGATTACTAGTTTGATTAAGTTACCTTATAACGATAAATGCTTTTTTTATAAATTAAATGAGTTTTTATCTATAATACTTGGATTCAAAGCGAATTTCCCATTTACACCAAATTATTAAACTATTTGAACCTAATTATTGAATATATATATATATATATATATATATACATCGGAAAACCGATATTATTTTCCCGAAAATATCGATATACTTTCAAAGTATTTTGAATATATCAGTATAATATATATCGATGTAATTTTTGGATTTTCCCATTCGTAACACTTCCCGAATCTAGAGAGCAGATGCACCAAACGCTCGGGGCGCTACTCGTACTAGTGTGTCCTTTGGCATGTATGTGAGTGTGTCCACTGAGTTCACTCCCTTTACTAGAAGCACCAATGTCGGTAAATGTTTCGTTGCCGCACATATAAAGCAGCTTCGCTTCTGTCGGAGGTCCCGAGAACCCTCACGCGGCTTATTTTCATTCTAGCATTGTATTTTTAATATTATAAAAAGTTTTATAAGTAACATTTAAATCTTTATTGATTCGCATTTACTATCATAAGTAAGAACTATAATCTATAGCAATAGTAGCTTGTATACCCATTAGATTCTTTTACTTATATTGAATTCTTCGACAAACATTGGGGTCATTTATGTGTGAATATGAAACGAGCTTTAGGCGAAAAAAAGCTCTTCTGCAAGAATTAAATTGATCTAAGCTTACTGTGTCGTGAACAACCAATTTCTTGGTAGCTCAATTACTAAGGTAGTATGTCCGGTTGACCGGAAGCTTTGTGTTCGAACCACGCTTAGGGACAATTGTATTTATTCTCGCATTCTATTCTATCTATTTTAGAAAATCATTCAATTAAAATTCAAAATTTTAAAGATGGGTATTTATTATCAAAAATAAGCAGAGACCTTTAGTTTTACGAGAAGCTAATATGCTTCTACCTAGATGATCTGCGTGTATAATATAATGTATATTAATCGTTGTTTGTACACCCATTAGATTCTTTTACTTATATTAAACTCTTCGAAAAGCATTAGAGTCATTTATGTTGGAATATAAATCGAGGATTGGTTGAAAGAAGCTCTTCGGCGGGAGTAAAATTAATCTAAAGTTAGAGTGTCGTAAACACACAGATTCTCTTAAGCTTACTTGGTAAAAGCGTCTGTCTGGTTGACAGAAGGCTGTGTGGTCAAACGACACTCGGGAACGATTTTTTTCATTTTCGCATTCTATTCATCCTATTTTACAAAGTTTTTAGTGAATATAAAAATCATTATTGATAGGTATTTATCATAAAAAATAAGCAGGGGCCTTAAGTTTTGAGAGAAGCTAATATGCTTCAACCTAGATGATCTGCGTGTATGACATAATGTACATCAATCGTTGCTTGTATATCTATTAGATTCTGTTACATAGGTTAGATTCTTCGACAAGTATTAGAGTCATTCATGTATGGACGAAAATCGAGCTTTGGGTGAAAAACAGCTCTTCAGCGAGAATAGAATGAATCTAAACATACAGTGTCTTAATCAACCAGTTCCTTGGTAGCTCAATTGGTAAGAGCGCATGTCCGGTTAACAAGTAGCTGTGTGTTCAAATCACACTCGGGAACGATAATTTTCTATTTTACATTCTATTCTTCCTATTTTAAAAAATTATAAAATTGATATTAAAAATTTCATTGATTAGTATCTATTATCAAAAATAAGCAGGGACTTTTAGCTTGAGAGTAGCTAATATGATTCTACCTTGATTATCTGCGTGTATGATATATTGTATACCAATCGTTCCATGTATACCGATTAGATTCTTTTACATACATTAAATTCTTCGACAAGAATAAGAGTCATACATGTATTGATAAAAACCGAGCTTTGGGTAAGAAACAGCTCTTCTGCGAGAATGAAATTGATCTAAACTTATTGTGTTGTGAACAACTAGTTTTTTGGTGGCTTGATTGGTAAGAGCGTCTGTCCGGTTAACAGGAAGCTGTGTGTCCGAAACACGCTCGGAGACAATTTTTGTATTCTCGCGTTCTATTCTACCCATTTTAAAATTTTTTTAATCAATATTCAATATTCTATAGATTTGTATTTATTATCAAAAATAAGCAGGGGCCTTTAGTATTAAGAGAAGCTAATAAGCTTTAACCTAGATGATCTGCGTGTATGATATAATGTATATCAATCAATCATTTTTTACTTATATTAAATTCTTCGACAAGCATTATGGTCATTCCTGAGTGAATATAAATCGAGCATTGGGCGAAAAAAAGGCCGGGCGGAGGGATGAAATTATTCTGAACTCATTTTTTACTTTGGTTTTTAATCTGAAGAGTAGCTCATATGCTTACACCTAGATAATCTGAGTGTATGATATATTGTATATCAATCGTTTTTTGTATACCTGTAAGATTATTTCACATATATTAAATTCTTAGACAAACATTAGAGTCATTCATGTATAGATAAAAATCGAGCTTTGGTAGTAAAACAGCTCTTTAGCGTGGATAAAATTGATCTAAACTTACAGAGTCTTAAAAAACCAGTTCCTTGCTAGATCAATTGGTAAGAGCGTATGTCCAGTTGACAGGAGACTGTATCGTGGAACCACACTCAGAAACGATAATATTTATTTTTGCATTATATTCTTCCTATTTTAATAATTCTTTGATGAATGTAAAAGATATTATACATAGGTATTTATTATCGAAAGTAAGCAAGGGTCTTTAGTGTTGAGAGAAGCTAATATGCTCTCACCTTTATGATCTGCGTATATGATATCATCTATAGCAATCGTTGCTTGTATACCCATTAGATTCTTTTAATTGTATTGAATTCTTCGGCAAGCAATAGAGTCATTTACGTGTGAATATAAATCAAGCTTTGGGCGAAAAAAAGCTCTTTTGCGAGAATAAAATTAATCTAAAGTACAGTGACGTAAACACGCAGATCTCCAGTAGCTCAATTGGTAAGAGCGTATGTCAAGTTGACAGGAGACTGTATCGTGGAACCACACTCGGGAACGATAATTTTCATTTTTGCATTCCACTTTTCCTATTTGAAAAAGTTTTTAATGTTATGAAAATAATCATTCATAGGTATTTATTACCGAAAGTAAGCAAGAGCCTCCAGTGTTAAGATAGGCTAATATGCTCTCACCTAGACGATCGTCGTGTATGATATTATCCATAGCAATCGTTGCATGTATACCCATTAGATTCGTTTACTTATATTAAATTCTTCGACAAGCATTGGAGCCATTGATGTGTGAATATAGATCGAGCTTTAGGCGATAAAAAGCTCTTCTGCGAAAATGAAATCAATCTAAACACACAGTGTTTTGAACACGCAGAACTTTGGACGCTCAATTGGTAAGAGCGTATGTCCAGTCGACCGGAGGCTGTCTGGTCGAACCACACTCGGGGACGATTTTTCTCATCCTTGCATTCTACTCTTGCTACTTTAAAAAGTTTTTAATGTTATGAAAATCATCATTCATAGGGATTTTTTACCGAAAGTAAGCAAGGGCCTTTAGTGTTGTGATAAACTAATATACTCTTACCTAGACGATCTGCGTATGATAATATGTATAGCAATCGTTGCTTGAATACCCATCAGATTCTTTCACTTATATTAAATTCTTCGACAAGCATTAGGGTCATTTATGTGTTGATAGAAATCAAGCATTGGGCGAAAAACAGCTCTTTTGCGAGAATGAATGTAATCTGAACTTACAGTGTCGTGAACACGCAGATCTCCGGTAGCTCAATTGCTAAGAGCATATATCCAGTTGACTGGAGGCTGTGTGTTAACACCATACTCGGCGACGATTTCTTTTATTCTCGCATTCTATTCTTCTTATTTCGAAAAGTTTTTTAATAAATATAAAAATCATTATTGATAGGTATTTATCATCAAGAGTGAGCAAGGGCCTTTAGTGTTAAGAGAAGCTAATATCCTGACACCTAGATGATCTTCGTCTATGATATCATCTATACCAATCAGTGCATGTATAACCGTTAGATTATTTTACTAATAATAAAACTTTAAAAGAATCAGGGTCATTTATGTGTGAAAATAAATTAAGCTTTGGGCAAAAAAAGGCTCGTCGGGGAGATGAAATTATTTTGAACTTATAGTGTCGTTAACACGCAGATCTCCTGTAGCTCAATTGGTAAGAGCGTAGGTCCAGTTGACAGGAGGCTGTGTGTTCGAACCACACTTCGAAAACGATAATTTTCATACTCGCATTCTATTCTTCCTATTTTAAAAAGTTGTTTAATTAGTATTAAAAATTTCATTCATTGGTATGCATTATCAAGAATAAGCAGGGGCCTTTAGTGTTGAGAGTAGCTCATATGATTCCACCTAGATGATCTGCGTATATGATAAATTGTATATCAATCGTTGCTTGTATACCCATTAGTGTATTTTATTTATAATGATTTCTTCGAAAAGAATTAGGGTCATTCATGAATAAATATAAATCGAGCATTGGATGAAAACAGCTCTTCGGCCGGAATAAAATTGATCTGAATTTACAGTGTCATAAACACACAGTTTCTTAGTAGCCTAATTGGTAAGAGCGTATGGCCAGTTGACAGGAGGCTGCGTGGTCTAACCACAGTCGGGGACGATTTTTCTCATTCACGCATTTCATTCTTCCTATTTTAAAAAGTTTTTAATGAATATGAAAGACATCATTTATAGGTAATTATTATCGAAAGTAAGCAAGAACCTTTAGTGTAAAGAGAAGCTTATATGCCGTCACCTAGATGATCTGCGGGTATGATACAATCTATAGCGATCGCAGCTTGTATACTTATTCGATTCTTTTACTTATATCGAATTCTTCGACAATCATTGGGGCAATTATGTGTAAATATAAATCAAGCTTTAGGCGGAAAAAGGTCTTTGGCAAGATATAAAATTAATCTTATCTTACAGTATCGTGAACAGGCAGATCTCCTGTAGCTCAATTGGTAAGAGCGTATGTCCAGTTGACAGGAGGCTGTGTGTTCGAACCACACTCGAGAACGATAATTCTCATACTCGCATTCTATTCTTGCTATTTTAAAAGTTCTTTCATTTGTATTAAAAATTTAATTTATGGGTATGTATTATCAAGAATAAGCAGGGGCCTTTAGTGTTAAGAAAAGTTGATATGCTTTCACCCAGCTGATCTGCCTATGTGATATAATGTATACCAATAGGTGCCTGTAGACCCATTAGATTCTTCCACTCATATTGAACTTTTTGACGAGCATTAGAGTCATTCATGTATGAATATAAATCGAGCTTTGGGTGGAAAATAGCTCTTCTGCGAGAATAAAATTGATCTCAACTTACAGTGTCGTGAAGACGCAGTTTATTTGTAGCTTGATTGGTAAAAGCGTATGTCCAGATAACAGGAGACTATGTGTTCCAACCACACTCAGGGACGATTTTTTTCATTCTCGCATTCAATTTTTTCTATCTGAAAAAGGTATTTGATTGATATTAAAAATTATATAGATTAATATTTATCATCAAGAATAAGCACGGGCCTTTAGTGTTGAGGGAAGCTTATATGCTTCGCCCTAGATGATCTGCGTGTATGATATAATCTGTATCAATCGTTGCTTGTATACAAATTAGATTTTTTACTTATATTGAACTTTTTGACAAGCATTAGAGTCATTCATGTATGAATATCAATCGACCTCTTGGTGAAAAAAAGCTCCTCTGCGAGAATTAAATTAATCTGAACTTACAGTATTGTGTACACGCAATTCCTCAGTAGCCAGATTGATAAAAGTGCCTGTCCAGTTAACAGGAGGCCGTGTGTTCGAACCACACTGGGGGACGATTTTTTTCATTCTCGCATTCTATTCATCTTATTAAAAATTTTTTTAATTAATGTTTAAAATTTAATTAATTGGTATTAATTATCAAAAATAAGCACGGGCCTTTAGTGTTGAGAGAAGCTCATATGCTTCCACCTAGATGATCTGCGTGTATGATATAATGCACATCAATCGTTCTTGGTATACTTATTAGATTTCCTAGCTTGTAAAATAATTTCTGTTGTAGTGACCTCCTCTTGCCTCATACGACCCTTCCTTCTCACACTAAATACACGATTGTCTACGGAAAATTGCAACAAGTTCAATATAATCTTGATTTTTAGCTTCAAGTCATCACAGCTGGTAAAGAACCCCCATACAGATCATGTACTTTTTTTTTTGCCTCAATTGACAGTTTCAAAGTTATTAAAATGGAACCATGGTTGCAAGAATGATGTAAACCATACTTATGGATTATTTGATTTATAATATACTTTTTGAAGTTTTTTATAATAATTGTATTTTTTAAATTATAGAAAACCAGTTGAAATACATCTCAAATCTATTTATCCAAATTTCTAATGAAACTGGAAACTTTTAAAACATTTTTTTTTCAAGTTTTAAACTATTATAAAATGTGTTTAGGTCATTTAGAATTACTCAGAATGTCCCACGTGGACGTAGACCTGCTTTGCATTTCATGAGTCTATGTCTGCGTATGTATGTAAAATTATTTTTGTATGTGTAAAATATAACCAATAGTATATTGCTATTATCTTTACAAATGGAGTGAGAAAGATTATATCAACATTTTATTTTATATCTTCGAAAATTTTATTCCATACTATGTATGCTATTTAGAAATAATTTTTAACTTATTTTGTATAGAAATACAGTCAGAATTCTCTTATCTAGATAATGCAACATACAATTGGCTAATCATAGACTAAAAGATGACTAAGACGAAGTGCTGGTACTCAAAGTTATTCTTGAAATGAATATTCTATTCCCAATTTTCTTACCTGTATTAATTTAAGATTCAATGACATATTTGAATAATTTAGTTTTTCTGACCCATGTTTCAATACACAATCCTCCTGGTATACATTAATTTTTAATCAACATGACAAGGTCATTCATTTTTAAATAACGTTTGTGAGATGAAATACATTTCCTAATATAATTTAAATCTTTCATTAGGAAATCTATGTGTATATTGTCATCAGATTTATCTTAGAAGTTGCATAATATGCACTATAATAAATCGCATAAAATGTCATTGTTTAGGATTCCATTTATAAATAATTTATTATTAAATAAAGCAATACAATTTTACCTTTGAGATCTTTTACGTTCTTCAGATAAAAAATTATTTTTATTCATACAAATTGATCTATGTCTACCAAGTTCAAATCTTACGCAGTTCAAATTGTATTTGCATGTACCGCGCTTGTAAAAAGACATCAGAATTGCACTACAAATATAGGTTAATTTAAAAACAGTATTTTCATATTTATTAAAAAAAACTAAGTGGTATACAGTACATATTTTTACACCAATTGATCATTATAAAAGTACCAATGATATGAGGCAAAAAAATTTAATACCATAAATCACTGTAGAAAGATATACTGTTTTAAATTACAATGAGCGCTTACGTTACACATATTAAATTTGTCATTCTATATAAGCCAAACTACAAGGTGTAATTATATGAAAAAATTAAAACTTGTTTTTTTTATAGCAAACTTTAATATACTCGACATTCAGACAACTCGTATGTGTTGTAAATAACTTGTAAACGTCCTTAACATCTGCAGACAAACAAGGTTTTAACCAAAAGTAGATAAGTTATGTGCCTGTCAAAACACTTAATTCTTCAAAAAAAAATATATATTAAGTGAACTTTTCAATGATCTAAAGTGGACGGTGTTTTAAACAATAGAGTAGTGAAATCGATTGACCGATAGCAGAAAAACTTTCCACATGAGCAGCATTTTTAAGCATTAGCTACAGAGGCCGTAATACGTAACATTAAAAGCTCAATTATAAGTATATGGACAGACTGATTGTTATCATACATACGCAATAAGTGGCTTTCAAGATGACAATACGTTAGTAGAAATAAAAAAAGTAAGAAAAGCAAAGTAGAGCAATACAATATAAGAGCGATTTAAATATTTTTTATGAACAGAATAAAAAAATAAACGTCACACAAAAAAAATGTAAAAAAAGACATTTCCTAATATTTAAGTAATGAGTGGCAGTCATATGTATTCAGGTTATGTATTGCTTATTATCAAAAACTACTTCGAAGAAAGAATGAAAATATTTGATTCTCAATCAAATATTCCAAAAAAAAAAAATGAATGACTTGAAAATAATGAATAAAAAAGCGTGATCTACGAAGAAATCATTTTAATGTAGAAAAACTCGGAATTTCGTTAGACAAACGCGCAACTCGAATGCTCATCTTTTAAATTAATCATTATGTATATTATAATCATGATCTTCATATGAATTATTGCTAAAAATGAAATCTTGCACAGATCCATGCACAGTTAATTATCATGCTCGTGAATCCGTTCCGCGCTTGCGATAGCGCTGATATTGATGGTCACAAGAGGAGCGGTACTCACAATCGGTGTGCCGGCTAAACGACTAATTGCTGCTAGATATTCTCTAAAGAAACTCAAAAATAATATTGTTCGTATAACTATGCTTCAACAAACTATTCCTGACTGTGGCCGTAGCTGCAATAGCTTCGTAGTCCATAGGCAAAGGTAGACCCTCGTAGTATTATGGCGCAGGTGAAGGTGGCGGGCACTGACGCGATATACGTTCGCAATGGAGAGAGCTGATTTAGCTCATGCTGTATCGTGCGCATGTAGTCTACTACATATGATTTCCCTGCGGCTATAATTCCAAGAGCTAAACGCAACCAGGAATTTCACATATTACTTTTTCAATCGAATGTGTCATGCTCAATAAATCTACAGAGCAACCAAGATTTTTATGTGAAATATTCGCCATGTTCAAACCAATTGATATATCTATAATTGTGATGAAAGATTGCTATTGATGATGATCTTGTGCGTTTCTGTAAGCAAATAACGTGCGGCTTCCTTTTGCTAAATATGGCAACCAAGATCTTTATAAACAGATTTAAAAAATGAATAAAATCAAATGTATTAGACAGAGCTTTACAATTTTGTGTACACAAAATTCTATGAAAGAAAAATCTAATAAATCACTAGCATTATTAAATTGTTAAATTATTATGGATTGTGGAAAAATATTTGAAAAAAAAACTTTTGAAAAGTTTTAATAATTTTTTTTTACCACTGCATTTGTTCATTTATTTTTTTGTTGGTTTTCTTTTTATATTTACTAATACGAAATTTAATTTTTATGATTTTTTTTTTTTCAAGTAACTAAGGATGCATTGCTTAGCTTTTTTTTCTTCCTGCACATTAAATTTTTTTTTGTTTTTTGACATTTCAGAATTAGTTGCTTTGTTAATATTATCTAGATTTTTTTAACTATCTAAATACTTCTCTTTATAAGTCTCATAATCTGGAAAGAAACAATTTTATTACTATAAATTATTCTTTTAATATAGCTTTTAATCAATACCTTTAATTTTATGATCATTCTGAATTTCCTGAGATTTTCATTGCATAAACAAATCTTTTATTCATGTCAAATATGGGGCGTTTCACGTCAACTCACACACCCAGTCGCGCAAGCTCAAAACCCTCTACTTTTCAGTCAATCATTACTATTATGTAAAGTACTAGATAGAATTACTGATAATACAGGCTCGGCGTATTTTTTCCTCAGCTTTCCGATGAAATTATTAGAATTGCTAAAAAAAATTACATAACCTCGAAAAATGAAAAATAAAAAAAGAAATTTTTATATCTCGAATAGTCCATTTTTTTTCAGGGCTCCAATCGAAAGATCAGGTCTATTTATATAGGTATAGTCATTTTCAAAAAGATACTTTTCTTTGTTAAATAGAAAACTTTGAAATTTGTGTTTTATCATAGTAACGGTATACCCAATTAGCTGGGTACGGCTTTACAAAACTGCTATTAATTTATTAGCAAACAAACTCTGTCCGGTTGCAGCAGAATAAAAAAGAATGAAGATGCAAGTAGCAGACGCCTGTAAAATTGCCTCTTTTGAACCGCTTCTACAATAAAACACTAATTTCAAAGTTTTATATTTAAAAAAATTCGTTTTTGAAAATTACTATACCGACGTACAAAGACCTGATCTTTCGATTAGAGCCATTAAAAAAAAAAAAAGGAATTCTCGAGATATAACGCTTTTTTTTTGTTTTCCATTTTTCGAGGTTATGTATTTTTTTTTGGCAATTCTGATAATTCCATCAGAAAGCTGAGGAAACAATACGTTGACCCTGTATTTTTAGTAATTCTATTTAGTACTTAACATAATAGTAATAATTGACTGAAAAGTAGGTGTTTTTGAGCTTGCGCAACTGGGTGTGAGTTCACATGAAACGACTTATATATTAAACACGTTTGTTCATCGATTTACCCTAAAATTATTTTTACTATTATAATCTTTAGATGTTCATCATCTCTCATTACTACAATTTTTTATTTGTCAGAATTGTTACTCATTACGTTGATATTAAAATTTTTGTTTTGATATACATCAAGTACACACTTCAATTATTTAAGCCATTTTATGGTTGAATTTATTTCTAGAAGTAATGACAACGAGGTGAGGAATAATTTTTATGACTTTTGTTGCAATGATATGTATCGATTTATTGCTGAACATATCTATTTACAGCATTTCAGACTTTATTGAATGAAACTTTTAAAATTTATATCCTTAGAAACATTACATTACCATTTAAAAAATTATTGAAATATAAGTTTTTCTTCGAACATTATTAACGCATTTAGGAAAATCTTTAAATATTTCGAACAGCATCAAAAACAACATTTTTTTCTTCAAAATTATAAGTGTGATACGCATAGAGACGTAAGAATAGAGTGCGCGAGAGGCTGAATACTGCGATGAAGGAAAAGGAAGAGATGGTCGACGAATGTCTTTTCTGTCTTTTTATAGTCAGGCGTTGTGATTGGTTGCTCACATGCTTTCCCACAATACTATACGTTGTGGAATACCCCCTTAAACAACAGCCAATGGAAAGATGGGACACCCAAAAACCATTCTTTTCTTTTTTTTCATCCCTCCCATTTACGTATAAAAGTATTATTAGCGCACTTTATTATTATATCTTCATGGTGAAACGTATTCGAAGATATTTGCAAAGACAGATAATTTGAATAAACATGTAATGATTTCTGATATAAATGCGACAAAAAATAATTCAAAGTGTTGATAGAGAATGATTTTCGACAAGAAATATTTTAAGAAGAAATATAAAAGTACACGCAGACAAATAATTTTTGCAAATAAAGTACTCATCCATTTTCTTCAGCTCGATATGTACTTATTTATTTTGTTTATAATATTAACATTAAGGTGGCTTCAAGATTTTATTATTATTAAATTACTTCCAGATTTTTCGTGCTTATCTGCATAAAAAATAAAAAATAAAAATTTTTATCTGTAAGGTCTGTATATTGCTTATTATTTATCAACCAAAAAAGTTAAAGGATCCAGTAAACAGAAAGTATAAGCTGCAACTGGAAATAACTGAGTGCTGGAAAATTATTAAAAAGATGTATTTATTGTGAAGGATAAGAGATAATTATTGGGAGAATCAACATAGAGAACACTATGTTACATTAGTTTATATAGTTACTATGCTAATAATTCAATTTAATATTTATTGTACATAAATTTTGTTTAGAAAAACCATCTGAAATTTTCAAATACGTTTTAATGTGTCATGTGATGAATAGATTACGTCTTTGTTTGGATGATGATAGTTGAGAAGCAGCCGGCGCGAGAACCCAGGATCTAGCCTTAACGTAACTCAAGTTTTTCGTACAGCTACCACTTTCCATATAAATTTAACAATAACTCAATAGTTCATAGTTTTGATCCTGCTGACCATGAGATAAACAGTACCCCATAGCCTGGAGAATATAGAAAACAGAAATCAAAACTTTCAAAAGGTTCATTTCTCAAAAACAAAGATGAGTAGGGAAAAATGTCGTGCAACAATTAAAAAGGCCTAAAAGAATACATGAGGAATGATTGATAGTTCGACAGATGTAGGATTTAAAAAAAAAAAAAACACGTTAAACCGAGAAGGAAGGTCTTGAATTCGAAACTAAAGTGTAACAGAAAAAATTTTGGGTGTCTCTCAACAAAATGTTTATAAATGATTAAATAAATGAATGTAGCAATGGTCCCTCAAAGACATCCACCAAAATAATTCAATATTTTCCTGCACGAATAACACCACTATTGCCGTGTATGATTAGATACAAGACAATCTGTAAGAAATCTTTTGTTTTAATTATGTTGAATTTATGTTTTTTGTATTATTCATTCCACATATACCCATTTCTGGGCTTTTACGTATCTACCTTTCATTCCTTATCCAACCCACCCACCCAACTTATCCCTTCTTTCCTAAACTACCGTGTTTCCCCGCTCCGAGTATGCGAGTCTTTCGTGCGAACCTCTAGCGCAAAGTTTCCTTAGACGACTCGGCCATCCATCCTACTGGGTACTATTCACAGAGCGCTGCGATCGTCTTAAGCACACCTGAAAAAGTATCAGATTAATGGAAGGATCTCTCCTTCAGTAACTATCTGTTTTACGTACCAAATGTTAAAATCGATAGTGACCTTACCGACGCACAGTGGTCAGAAAAGCTCAAAAAAGTCTTAAAATTCTTGCTTCTCCTGAATTTCGACTCTAGTGTAACGTTTTTGGGCTCATTTTACTCTTTAGATAATTTCCTACAAGGATCCGAGTCTCTTAGACAGGTACGTATACCTCATATATATATATATACTAGTAGGGCTTCGCCCTCCTGCGTGCTACGCGCGCCAACCCCCCAACAGTATATTACTGACAATCGTTTACGAATGTTAAATGTAATTTAACGTATTTTAATAGTCTTTAATAATAGTTATTTTAATTACATGTTAAAAAACGTTATTTATGTAACTGAAGTAGAAATACAAAGTTTTGTAGATATTTGTAATGTTTATGTTGATGTTGTTTTTCATATTTTAAAACATACTTTCGGTTATCTATTTTATACTAAAAATTTAATATTGCTGTTGAGTTGTAACATTGATTCTTGTCATTACGATGTCATTGATTATAATAAATGTCTTTGTGTTATAGAAACAAAAGAAACTAGATCAATTGTTGAACGTCAAAAACTGTATTAATAAAATAATAATAAAAAGGAAAATAAAAATAATAAATTAAACAAAACAAAAAAATGTAAAAATGGAGATACAAATGTTAGAAAAGTTAAAATCAAGAAATCTATGATTGATTTGAAAGTAAAGGTAGTACAAGACGGAAATTGTTTGTTTAGATGTTTTTCCGTTTTTTCATACGTTAATTATAATAATTACTTTAAAATAAGGTTGGAAATAGTTAGAAACGTTGTTAGTAAATGGAATAAATATAAAAATTACATTTCCAGTCATAATTATTATAAATAATTCGTAATAGTTTAAATTATTATGAATACATAGGTAAAAATAATAATTATGGTTATAAGATTGAAATTAGAAGTTTTGTTGAAATGTATATTATTCTTATAAAAGTTTTACATGAAAGTCAAGCCAAATTATTGGCAATTTGTTAAGTGAAGAAAATTTAATATTATTTTGTTCTGATGTTCAATGTTTATTATTTTAATACAGTAGACTACAATGTGCTTGAAAAGAAAAATGAAGTTCGAGAAAACAAAAATTGTTGGAATCATACATATTTTAATGACGACAATTAAAAAAAAAAAGATTACAAAGGAAGAATTTGCAGTTTCAAAAATAAAAAATATTTTGGAAAAATTAACGAAAAATGTATGAAACGACAAAATATAGATTGTTATGATGATGTTGTATTGAAAAAAAAACGAAAATGTGAAATAAATTCTATCAAAAGTAGTTAATGCGAGCCGAACTACTTTGAAGTATGTGATAATAATTTTAGAGAATTAATAAGATATTATAATAATATATTTTCTTTTGCATCTTATCATTCTAATATACTACATGAGAAAAAAAAAGCTGTTTATAATTTAAAATTGCAAGGTCAAGTTTCTCACACAACTCCTGATAGTTTAAATAGTACAAGTAATAAGCGTTCCAACAGTCAATTATATATTTATGACGATGTCCATGCCATTGAGAAAAGATTAGAAATCAGTCCGAATTCGGTTAAAGTACACCTAGAAATTTTAACAACAATTCTTAATAAAAATCCAATATCAAAAAGTTACAAATATCTATATAACATTACAAAATCTCAAACCTTACCAGACTATGAAATGTATTATTTGCCTAAAAACGGCGAAAATAATAGTAGATATAATAAACCTATGATAGCAGAGTGTGGTGCTGTAATAGTTTCTAAAAATAAAATATTCGATGATTTTGATTTATGTATTCATCCCAAAAATCTTCCTGAAAATGTACCAACTCATGCACATTTTAAACGAATTATCTAAATATGTAGATCCAATGATTTTTTCTGTACTATTTCCTTTAGGTGATTTTGGTTGGATTACAAATTATTTGAAAAATGTACATAAAAAGAATGAAACAATTTCAATGTTACAATACTATATATAAAGGTTGTCTTACGGACCAAAAAATGTAAGATTTGATCCCTTATTAAAATCAGAACGATTAACACAACAATTTTTTTTTACATGCTAATATTATGATTCAAAGTAATCTGATAAACTTTTTAAGAAATAATCAAAAAATTTACTTACCTAATGTTATCAAGGCTTATTAGATCATATTATCAATAGTGCATCAAATATCACACAAAATTTTGAAAAAAACCATAAAATTGGAAACATTTTTATTTTACCTTCAATGTATATAGGCGACCCACGATACATGCAACAGTATTATCAAGACGCAATGGCGATTATGAGAAAATGTGGTGGACCAGATTTAAATGGAAAGAAATGGTAAATCTATTGAAAAACTCTCCTAAAAACACTTTACCAAACGACATACCAAATATAACAGAAAGATTGTTTCATACAAAGTTACAATTTATAGTTGTATGAATACAAGTATGTCCCACAACTCATTTTGGATGACATAAGAAAAAATAATTTATTCAATAAAATAATACTATATGTTTACATTATTAAATTTCAAAAAAGAGGTTTACCCCACGCTCATATATTGGTCACGCTGAATCCTGATAACAAAATTATATCACCTGATGATATTGATAATATTATATCTGCAGAGATCCCTCAAATGATGAAAAAGCTAAAAAATTAGTTGTTAAACACATGTTGCATGGTCCGCATGATATTTATAGTCCATTTTTATATAAAAATGTAAAAATTTGTAAAAAAAATTTTCCAAAAAACTTTAGTGATAGTAAATCTATAATGAAAAATGGTTATCCAGAATATAGAAGAAAAGATAATATTTTTAATCAAAATATATACAGAATAAAGAATAGTAATGAACAAGTTTTAGTTGATGATTCATTGGTTGTACCGTACAATAAATTTTTATTGATAAAATATAATTGTTATAGAAATGTTAAGTACTGTGCATGAATACAAAGTATGAAATACATATATAATTATATTCATAAAGGAAGCGATAGAGTATTTCGTAAAATACAAAAAGAATCAAACGCTCAAAATGGAGTTTACGATGAAATTAAACAGTATATTGATGCACGATTTTTAGGTCCAATAGAAGCAGCATGGCGCTTACAAAAATATCTTATTTACAGTAGGAGCCATATCGTGGTTAATTTGCCCATTCATCTTAAAAATACACCAAAAACAGTATTTGAGGAAAAAAAATTTCTGAATCTGTAGATAATTATAAAACACAACTAACAGAATAGTTTGAATTAAATAAAATAGATAATTTTGCTAAAAGTTTAAAGTACTCAAACATTCAAAAATATTATATTTTCAATAAAGCAAAAAACAATGGGAACAACGACGACGTTCTAGGAAAAATAATGCAATTGGTAGAATAAATGTTATTTCTCAAAAAGACCAAGGAATATTTTTTCTAAAATTAATATTAAATGAAAAAAAGGTTGTACTTCATTTAAAGATTTAAAAACATACGAAGGAAAATTATACAGCAGTTTTAAAGATACAGCAGTAAGTATGGGTCTTATTGAACATGATTTCCAAATTTTAAACATTTTTGAAGAAGCAAGTGTTATTATGCTACCGAATCAATTAAGAAAATTTTTTGCATGGTTTTTACTTCCAGAAAATATTCAAGGTAATGATGTATAGAGAAAATATGAAGTAAAATTTATTGAATATTTCGTTGAAAATGAAAAAAATCAAGCTCTTGTACTTAAACGGTATTTTTGAATCAGAAAATAAGTCTTATAAAAACTTCAAACTACTTACTC
Source organism: Copidosoma aretas (assembly GCA_030522625.1). NCBI lineage: Eukaryota > Metazoa > Arthropoda > Insecta > Hymenoptera > Encyrtidae > Copidosoma > Copidosoma aretas. Next base: position 16,949 of record JAPYYV010003930.1, read on the forward strand.
CAGAAAATTTTCTTTGAGATGTAGAAAACAATTGTAAAGAAATTGAATACAGTAAAAAAATTTTTAATCATTTGTACCCTAAATTGAACAAAGCACAAAACTATATTTTTAGATGTACGAGGTGTGTTCAAAAAGTAAGGTGACTTTGTATTTTTAAAAAAAAATATTTATTTATTTATCAATATTTATGTTGTCCCCTTCAAATTAATCCCTCTCGGATACAATACACTTATGCCAACGGTTTTTCCAATCCTCAAAGCACTTCTGATAAGCACTTTTTGGTATAGCCTTGAGATCTTCCAGCGATGCAGTCTTTATCTCTTCAATCGTTGCAAATCTCCGTCCTTTGATAGGTCTCTTTAGTTTTGGGAACAAGAAAAAGTCACATGGGGCCAAATCCGGTGGATATGGTGGCTGAGGCATGACTGTGGTGTTGTTTTTGGCCAAAAAATCTCTCACAAGCAAAGATGAGTGAGCAGGGGCATTATCGTGATGCAAAAGCCA
>JAPYYV010003931.1:0-17451 GCA_030522625.1 Copidosoma aretas
AAACTAATAATTGCGTAAGTTATATTCAAGTAAATTTAAAGGCGATTGGAAGATTCAGCGTAAACTCAGGAATTGCGTAGCGTAACTTAACGTAAAGTAAGATCGCGTTCTGATGGAGAGTGCTAAACCCGGCTGCTAGAAAAAATACTGCCATCTAGAATTTATATCTTCGATACATCTTAAAAAAGACATTAGGTGTTTGTAAGACAAGTTTCTTTGACATACATATTTCGTCTAGCAGGCCTGTTTTTGGCACATTACCTAAGCACAGCTCTATGTAAGAAAGACGTAGAAATAGCGCTTATGACGTCTTATGCCACCCTACATGTCTGAAGCTACGTTAAGCTATTACAATAGTTTCTCTTTACAATTATTATCTCAATGTATCAATTAAATATTGCAACATATCCATCGCACAAAAAGACAAGGTTGATCCCCCTTCACCCGCTCCTCCACAGCTCCCCATCAGACTCCCCCTCCCCTACCTCCCCCTCAGCTCCCCCAGACTTATTTTTGTTTCTTCGTAAATTTTATATATACAACTACTTTCTTAGATATAAACTATTTACTCACACCTTATATAAATTTTAGGTTTTAAAGTTTTAGAAATATTGTAATTATTAAAATCAAAAAACAGTGCTTCTGATGGTTTTCTGGGATGCTGAACCTGAATCTGACATTAATTGGACGAAAAAAATTGTTTAAACAAACATGAATTAAAAAATTTTGTTTATAAGCAGCACATATTTTTAATGGTTTTCAGGATTTTCGTTACGAATATGATATTTAATTTTCCAAAAAAAATTGTTTAAACAAATTGTTCAACTATACATAAATTAAAAAATTTCTAAAAAATAAGCGGCACATACTTTCTATGGTTTTAAGGCTTTCTCGTTACGAATAAAATATTTATTTTTCAAACAAAATTGTTTCAACGGATCGTTTAAACAAACATGAAAATCTAAAATTTCTAAAATAATAAGCGGTACATACTTTTTACGGTTTTCAGGATTTTTCGTCACAAATCTATTTTGAAAAAAATTGTATAAACACAATTTTTAAATAAATATGGACTAACATTTCTGTAAACAAGCAAGAATTATTAAATAGTATTATTAAATCGAAGGATGATATGGAATTTCAGATTGACATTGCAAAAAGTAGTGTTAAAAAAATTGTTTGAACTACAATAAGATTAGAGTTGTGTGCGACGTACAGATTAAAATTTTAAATTCAATTTTATAAAGCAGTTTCAAAAAAAATTTTTGTTTGTAGTACGGACATTTATTGCACAGAATCTTTTATAAGTATATTAACAGGGGCCTCGGAAAGGACATAATGATGGCTACTTATGATATTGTTGATTGTTACGAACTGACTGTTTTCAAAGATATCTTAGTTTGCTTCCCTAACAGCCAAAAATTTGAAGATACTTCACTCGAAATTATCATAACATAAAATATGTTTGTTTTTCATGTTTGTTGTTGAAAATAGGTGGTTTATCGAGGAGTCATCTTAAAACCTTTTAAAAAACTTGAATTTTTTTCAATTTATGGTTCTCTAAACAATTTGTTTCAATAATTTTTTTTTTTTTAATGAATATCACAGTCGCAAAGAGAATCCCTAAAAATCATGGAAAGTAGTAACCGATAATTAAGAAAATTTTTTGTTTGTGATTGTTAAACAATATGTTTGTTTATGAATAGATCATTATTTTCATTAAATGTTTCTATTAAATATGATACAGCTGGATGTAGTTGATGAGATCTTGTGAAATATTGTTAAATCTCTCTCGGCCATTTCAAGAAAATCTTTTAAATCTCGAGATTTTTGTTTTTCAAATTTACTTCATCGTCTACTTCATCAAGCTGATTCGGCGTCCTCGGCCAATGTATCCTACTCATTTGTACCATCTTTTCCTTGCAATAAGACCTCATTAAATATCGCAACATTTGCAAAAAATCGTTTTCCAAAAAAATTATCTAAAAAATTGACTATTTTACAATAGATTTCTACATCAGGAAGCAATGTATTCCCAAACTAATTGCAAAAAAGTATCCATTTTTGACCTATAACACCATGTACTGATTCTACAACTCACCGAAACATCATCACTAAACGAGAATAATTTGCTTTAGCTGCAGTAAGCTGTTTTTTTTGGTCTTTTAATGACAGCATTATGACTTTGAACCCTTCTGTTTCTAAATGTTCAACATTATCCTCAAAGTCACTGTCAAACATAAAAATATCACCAGTCCGTAATAAGTGTTTCAAGTTTTTATTATTTTTCATATTATCTTTTAGAATTCAAGCATCATTTTTTTTCGCCAGGAAAGGCCGAACTATATCTACTATGTATCCATCGGTTGTACAAAGTGTAAAAGATTTGACCAAATGAGTCGTTTTTTGACTTAAGTACGATTTCCTTTGATATTCGTTATTGGTTCTGTTTTAGTGCCCTATATGGGTTCTATCTGCAACAGAAACAAGTTTGTTATTTTTGGTATCATAAATGTGTCTCACGTTATTTTATTTCTACATACAGCATGAAGCTTAAAGCGTGTTGGCAACACATCTTTTTTGAAGGCATTTAGAACCGAAACGCAGTAATCTAAAAGTTCTTTTGGCTGTTAAAGTCCCAAAATAGATGAAATAAGAGAGATCGAATTAACGGTTTTTAATCTAAAGAAAAATACAAATATTGCATGTGTAGTATTTCGACATTCAGAGATTCTCATGCTGACCAACATGTCATGCAATCGGATTACATTTTCTTAACTGAGACCGGTGAATGGTTTAAGGGGTTCTTTAAAAAGCGCATGATCACTGATTTTATCTAAGAGCTCTTGGTTAATTGATACGCGAAAATATACAACCAACAGATATTTGATAAATCTTATACTGAAACTAAACATGAACTTGCTGAAATTATTATTCGACTTATTTGATCTTAATATAACATTTTATTACAAATTTTATCGTGGCAACAGCTATTGCTTTCACGAATGTATATTCTGGATTCGAAAAAAACTTATTGATAAACTTTAAATGCTCTTGGGCATGGTAAATCTATCCTTTCGATCACTATTTAGTTTTTTTTCAACAAAAGGAAGAAATGTTGAACCGTCACTATCAGATGACTGCTGCGATGATGAAGAAGCCAATAGAGTCTCCTGACTTCAAGTTGATTACAAGAATCCGGTAAAATTTGATCTTTTATAACTTTCTTTGTTTCGATAATGCTGAATGTAAAGCAGGATAACGCTTTTAACGGAATAAATCAATAGCAACATTAATCTAAACATAATTAGACATTTGAGCTGCTGAATCTTACGTATCTACATATAACTGTACCCTTTATTCGAATATTTATTTTGGGTTGAACGATTCACACACCTTTTTTTGATGACTCATTCTCAGCAGACGTGACTCACTAATGAAAAATCAAATATAATATAGAATGATAATACTTTTGTGTAAATAAAATAGTATTACACTAAAATACTTTAATTGATTGAACATTAACTATCTGCATGATATATTTAGAGATATTCGATTAAAAGAACAGGATATTAGGATGTTATTGACTAGTAGTGCCTACTCACATATTCAAACAATTATTATGTTTGATAATAATAAAGTTTAGGTATATTTGATGGTTTTCCTACCAAGATTTATTATTGCTCACTGTCAACGTTTTGACCTGTTTATTTTCTACAACCCCCATAAAAAAATAAAAACTAACAATGCTCGTATTATTTTGTCTTCGGTTATGCTACAAGTCCTGTTTTTCCTGATGAAGATAGAAAATAAAACGACCGAAGCGTCGACTGTGTAGACTCATACATCTTGGCAGTTAGACCAGCAAATATACCAAGAATTATTAATAGTTCTAACTGCTATCAACTATTTAAATTGAAATGAACATGATTGTGGCGTACAATAAACAATTTTTTAAGACTACCTCGACTAAAAGTAACACTTTACTTCTGCTGAAAAAAAGTAAGAGTGCTATTTAAATCAAAGGTAGGACAAAAAAGTAGTTTTCGTACGAGATTGGAAAGGCTTTAATTTGCGAACCGAGAAGTTTACGGCACGACCGTAATTTTGGCAATACGAAAACTAGGACATTGTAAGGCAAAGCGATTGCTACATGTATAACAGCAAGTAAAAGGCGTGATGATGGAAAGCATGTGATTCTTGGAAAGCGTAAAATATTTGTTATTCATGAAACATGTGTAAAGAATTATTGTAAAATCGGCTCGCAAGATACATCGCCGCAAGCCAGTACATCACGATTACGCTCATCACGATCAGACACATCTTTTCTTATATTGTGGCGAATATTGTCAGATAAATTTTTATAAGATTAACAAAAATCTACGTTATTGAAAAATTGTACGTACAATTGGCAATGATAATTTTAAAACTAATTTAGAAAGTATCGCAAAAAACTGTTCTGATGCCAAAATTTTTGAGAAATTATATATAATAAATTCTGTTGATCATTTAGTTTCTGTTAGTGCACAGTATCATGATTCTTGTGACAATGCATATCGACTGGATACAAAAAAAACGGATACATGTATAACAAATAACGAGGCTGTACAGCGGTTTCGCATAAATTCCTATATACATGCACATGAACATGAATGCAAATTTTTAGTAAATGAAATTTGTAAATCTTGTAAGACTGCCGATTTTATAATTCACTTTCGTTTAGTTTCTTTTTATAGTTCTGAGCAACATGTTGATGCCGGGCCAACACGTATAAATAGGGATGCAGAAGATATCGCAAAACTTAAGCAGTACTTTAAAGATCCTTATCCATTTGTTGCTCCTGATGAAATAATGAGTAAGAGTTAGTGAGTGACAGATATGGTAGCATAGACAATCACAAATCATTTGAATTTGGGCTACAAATATTCAGAAACTGCGTTGAAAAATCTTTTAACAAACAAAATTTGAAAAAAAATTCCAAGGTTTAGCGTTGCTATCAATTTTCTAAAATTAGATTGAGTCAGTGTTCTCATGAATCGAACATTAGTATTTCAACAAATATCAAGTATTATGAAAAATAAAGCAGCATTAAAGCATGATTTGCAATACGTATGATCACCAAATCCAGTATCCATTTTTAATGACGGTTGCCTGTGATATAAAGCTTTGTTAATGAGAACGCAAAAGACAAAAAAAAATTGAAAATTGATAATTTTACACACGTAGATGATAATAGTGTAAGTTGTATTTATATTATGTGTATGTTTTTAATCTTTCAACTACAACTATTAAAGAAACATTATAAAAAATTAATGCTAGTTAGTTATAATCGATCAGAATTTATTAGAGATGTCAAATTTTTGTACCAAATGAAAAGCCATGTAAATATTTATCTTAGGATTTTAAATTTTTTCACGTTAACATGCGGCAACAGTAACTATTATATAAAAAGTTGTTTTTCCAAAAATCTTCTGCTTAATTTCACGAGGAAGGTGATTATAGGAGTGGAATGCGGCGGTTTATGAAAAATATTTTGCCAGGTTTGTAATTGGCAACGCCGAAAACCATGACATTGCCGTGTAATTCTGACGTAAATAAATATTTTCCCATTCTTGCACGTGAGGGGTTGTCATAGGAGTTAAAAAGAGTAGTTTTTTAAAAATATATTGCCGGGTTTCTAATCAGTGACCCTAAAAACCATAAAAATGACATGAAACTGTAAGAAAAATTTTTTTTTTTTATTTTTGCATGTAAATGGTAGTCATAGGGGTTAGAAGGATAGTTTCTAAAAACATTTTGCCAGATTCGTAATAAGTTATTCCAAAACAATAAAATTAGAACGTAACTCTGACGTAAATTAATCTTCTTTTGAGTGTGCATGCAAGGCCCGGTCACAGGGGTTAAAGAGGTGATTTTTGAAAAAGTTTTTGCCAGAGCTATAACCAGCGACGCCATATAAAATTGATACTTATAGAGATATATTTTGGTCAAAGTTTTTTGATGGCTGAAAAGATTGGTTTATATTTACACTGCATGCCGCAGGTACTATAAAACATTGTTTGTCATTGATTTTCATTGTTGCTACACTGATTTAATGATAACGGCACATGCTGTATCCATAAGAATGTAAGCATATATTTATATACTACCAAATGCACAGACTTTTAGCTTTTACCAGCCCACACACTATTCCAAGCGGAGAACTACAGTAACTGCTGGAAAATACTACTCTGGCGTTTCGTATCAGAATACAAGAAAAAACACGAGGGGCTCTAAAATCAGATGAATTTTGGGACCAGAAGTATCATTGTCATTCATTGCAATTAGTGATGAAACGAAGCATGATGATTGTTCTTGTCTCGTCGAGTTCCCTCAAAATAAGGGAGCGTGCACGAAGTACGTTGACAATTTTGATGAGAGGGTCTTATTCTCTATAGTATGTCTAATTGTCCCTTCTACAAATATTATTGTTTCCTTTTGAAATGTACAGTAGGAAATTTTACTCTGTGACATTTACAGATTGGAAGTTCTTGCAATAACCGAGCTATTTTTATCTGACTCAAATACTTACCATCTGTATTAGATTTCAGAATATTAAGAATCACTTTATCTACATCAGCACATTTTTTAATTAAAAACATTGCTAATAAGCCCGTATGGATACAGTCATTACTATATGATTAAAGATACACAATATTTTACGTTAATATGACTTAGATTTTTTATCAACTACAGTTTATCATAAGTTTAGTAGACAACGTCCCACCATGGCTCATAAAATTAGTTTCATAATTCAAGTAAACAATTCGGTGTCTCTCGCACCCTCATCAGAGAATCACATACAACTGCAAGAACGCACACTCACTAACAGTCTTCTTTCTATCAAGCCATTAATTATGAGAGATTATTACGTAAAAAATACTTTCAATTACAGACATTGTTGTGTCTCAAAATTGGAATTGAATAATAACTGAATTTAGTGATGTAGTAGTATAGTAAGCAAAAGTCTATTATTATTGTATCTTTATAAGGAGATATCGAAGTTTATCATTCGGTGGTTTATCATCAGACGTACCAATTAAATAATTAATTAAAGTGGAACTTGATTATAGGTTTTGTAAATGTTTCCATCGCTCATATAATTGTATCGTTAACATTTAAAATTTGGAGAAAGTGTATTTAAGCCTTTCGTCATTTCTAAATATGACAATGAAGCAAGTGCAAGGGAGGTTCCATCGAATTATTTGGAGAAAGTATTTGCACATTTATTATTTAGATTGTTTAAACATCGGCTATGCTTATTATTAGGACTAAAGAGCATAAGTTTAGTGTTAAATTGAGAAATGTTTCCATTATTCCAAGTCATTTCAGCAGATATAATTTTATGAATGAGTTTATGCATAATTTTTCAATTTTACGAATATAAGCTAATGAAGAATACATTCTAACTAGGGGCGTAAGTGGTGAGATATGCAGAGAGTTATCTTTTATATAAGCAGTAACATGCTAATTTATAATTGGAGTTATAAGATATTAGGTCATAAACAAAAGAAAAAGGAATACTTATGTAAGGGCTATAACAAATACACTGGTCTAAATGTAATCTCTTACGAACGGAGAAGAACTAAAAATTGGGTTGTCTTAAATTTCAGGTAAATAAACCATGATTCTGTAAGCTATTCAGACACAAGTTTTATGGTTATAGGAGTAAAGGTTCTACCAAACAAATAATGAAAAAGATCTTTTTAAATTCAAAAATCATCTGTTTGCGGTAATAATTATATTATGAATACAAAAGCCATAAAGAGTGAACACAAAAATTTAGCTAAATTAAATTTATATATTCAATTCCTTAGCAAAAGTATACGATAAAAACAATATGGTATGTAATGGGGGATTAGCGCAGAGCGCGCAAAGGGTCAAAGCCCAACAAGTATGTCTTCCTATATTATTTAGTTATTTGTATGGTGCATTTTAAACATGCCCTTCCAGCCCTCCAAATACCCCCCTACAATCCCTTACAAAATAAGAAAAAATTCAGATGTTTCCTTTGTAATTATAATGCAACAGCATCTGGGTCAACCCCCCACCCCCCTCCGCTCACCAAATACCACCACACGTTTGGCAATGCCCACTACAGCTACCACAGTCTATTTTGTTGGTTCACAATTAATTATGTCTTTTCGTCATTAATGTTATTGAATTTTATATTTGCATGCTACCCTGCCGAAAATATATAGACTGTACACATAATTATTTAAGGTGGAATATTCCGCCTTTCTTTCTTCCATTCTTTAATGAAATACGGAAAGATTTTTGTCTTTTTATCTTATTTAAACCCAATGAAAAATAGGTCAAACTCCTTTAGTCCGCCTTTAATCACCACTCAGCAGTCCGTTTTTTACTAAAATAATTTAATACGTCCACGGAAAATAAGTTTGGTACGCAGTGCCACCAAAAACACTTACAGCCACGTATTTACACTCTTGGTCGTACGCCGCGCGCCCAAAACGCCTGGTATCCGGGCTGACCAAAGTTTTGATGCACGTCGGCATCAATTAATGGTACGGTGGCTTGCCCAACCATTCGTGCTGCTTCCTGCCTGTTTTGAAATGCAGTACACTTTGTTTTCTATGTATCAATACGTTAATGCAAAGTGACAAACACATTCGCAGATTTACTACATCCAACATCCAAAATAATCCGACCTTAATTTAACGTTGTATACTTACAAAACCATAGTAAATTTATTACACTTTTTGTAATATTTACTACGTCATCTGTAATGTCCTTTATGACAGAGTTTTTATTTTTTTACCCATGATAATTATTAAAGTAAATGTGTATTTATTAATACAGTATATGAATACTTTTCAAACCTCAAAAGTATTTAAGATCAAGTATTTTAGTGTGTAAATATTAAATACATCCACGGGGGTGGATTCGTACCGAATGTCTCCGTCAAGCGATGTCGATAACATCACATAACCTATCTTCTTTTATGCCCATTTTAAATTTACTATGATTTTGTGAGTATACAACGTTTAATTAAGGTCGGATTATTTCGGATGTCGTATGTAGTAAATCTGTGAATGTATTTGTCACGTTGCATCAACGTATTATTATATACAACACAAAGTGTACTGGATCTCAAAACAGGCAGGAAGCGGCACGAATGGTTGGGCGAGCTATCGTACCAATAATTGATGCCACCGCGCATCAAAACTTTGGTCGGCCTGCACGCCAGGCATTGTAGGTGCGCTGCGCGCCCAAAACGGACACGCCGTACGACCAAGAGTGCAAGTACGCGGCTGTAGTTGTTTTTGGTCGCACTGCGTACCCAGCTTTTTTTCAGTATCTTCATTCAATGTTTGCTATTCAAGGTTTATTATAAAATGTTCATATTTACTGTTTTCATCTGAAAAATTATTTCCAATTCCAAAGTTTATTACTATTATCAATCTGTGTTTATTATTGTAAGCAATAAAATTATTTTTCATCATATAGGTAAATGTGTCACTGACATTTCTTCTTTAGTCAATTCAGAGTTTTTCTTGAAAATTAATAAAGATCTGATCGCTATGAGAAAAATATAAGAGTAGAAACGCAGAGAGCGCAAGGGGCGAAGAACCATTAGTATTTATACATACTAGTGGGAATCTGCCCCCCACTAGGCACTCCTTGCACAAACCTTTCCAACTTGTAATCTTAGACATAATGTAGCATTTTGTCAAATAACAGCTTTACATTCTATCATCTGTAGTAGAAAATTTAAAAAAAATGACATATACATATGTGTTCATAATCGTAATATCGTTGGACTACTTGGAAAAAAAAGTTTGATGAGATGAATTTTTCGTAGTATATGAGCAAATCGTCAAAAACTTGCCGAATATTACTACTCTTGCTTAATTACAATGACAACGTTATCATTTTCATTGCTATTGTATATTTCTTTTTTTCTATTTTTTTCTGCGTGGTTTATAAATACAGATGATTTTTATGTTTGACAAATTGTGTTTATTTTCATTAGCATTTAAAATAGTGTTATGTGTACATGCATGTATGTGTTTGTGTGTGCGCGCTAGAGCGTGCATATTAGGATAGCAATAAAGATTCATGTAAGACTCGTATAAGGACCTTAGCAAGGCTGTAAAATATAAAAAAAATTCAATTAAGACTCATTTAGTTACATTTTTAGTTTGTTTTAATTGCCATTAACGTACGTATGCACTTAATATGATTGTAATGTAATCAAAAGGATTTTTTTAGCAATCACGTATGATTACTCAGAAGTTTGAATCAATCAATTTCAATTTTGTGTGCACTTTACTACATTGTGTTACCAGGATAACATTAGTTAGAAAATAAAGTAATATAATATACCAGGATCATAGTAGAATTTAGACAAATTCAGGGCATTTGTCTCCTGTACATATCTTTTGTTCATAGCTTGTTTCAATCGATCTTTGAGAGCATTACTGATTTCTAATGGTGGGCTACCTATTTGTTTAACTTTGAAATGCATTTTAAAACCATCATGAGTTGTGATTCTGTTGCTGCATTCAGCTATTTTTAACGCAGCTTTTTGATCTTCAACAAAAAAACTTGCGTTACTTCCATCAATTTTATACTGTAAATAAAAAAATGTGTGCAATATTTATAATTGTAGTATAAATTATAAGAATATAGTAAAATTTACCATAACAGGTGTAAAAGTAAGCGGCGCCATGCAGCTATTTAAATTACCAATAACGAATTCCTTTGTATATTTTTGTCCTCGTGGTATCTGAAAAAAAAGTTCCAATCGTGTGTTAGATTGTGTTTTAAGGTTTTTTTTCGTTACGGATTATATCAGCTCCTCTTTACATAACCTATTTATTTTTAAAAAGAAAAATACTGTTAAAACATATTAATTTTTCTATTTTGATTGTGATATGATTATTTCCAACGATAACTTAGTTTTTTGAAGACGATTGATCAAAAAGTACCATTCTATGAACAATACAATGACGAATCTACAGATAAAATAAACATTAGGACTATTTGTAATACAAGAGTTTATTACGCAACTATTTCAAGGAAACGCAACTATTTACAAACTCGTGTTGTTTACGCTTGAGCAGAGTAAGGGCACTGGACTGACGCATGTTCGTAAGTTCCACGTACACAAATCGCGTGTAGGATTATTCAAAACAAGTGCCGAAAATCTTATCGAATCGTATGAGAAAAATAATTTGTAAACGTTTTTTTAAAGAGAATTCAGACACTGTTGTGTTAAAATAAATCCGTGTGTACTTTATACACTGTCTATTTTTGCATAGTCTGATGTAAGAAAGGTCGATATAAAACGATACGTTAACGAATATTCAAAATCGAGCGCTCGTATAGTTAGGAAACTGTTTGGTTCATGTACGAAATATGCATTAATTACCTACACAATTGACAAAAAAGTTTCAGGAAAAATGAAGGCTTATAGTATAGTTAGCTAAGCAGAAGCACAGTTTTGTACATACACACAGTATGCATTTCATGATGTATACCAGGGACAAGGTACAATAAGTCACGTACATTGCAAATGCATTTACACATGCTGCTAAAGCATAATTATAAAAATCGAAATACTTAAAGCCAAAACAAACGACACAAACATCGAGCTGCGTACACGACGTAAACGAAATTTGGTTTCGTTTTACCGACGGTTCAGTATAAGATCAATATTTTTGCATAAATCTTAGCCTTCATATCAAAAAGATTAAAAGATCAAAAACTGATAAGTAAAAATTAAAACAAATAAAATTTTAAAAAATGTTTAAAACGGTATAGCAGCTGATCACCAAATTTATTTGCGTCAGATATTATTGAGATTCAGGGTAAAGACTTATTTACTTAGCATCCCTATCGTGCTAAAGTTTCCCCCCCCCCATTTATATCGTGTTAAAGTTTTTAGAACGATTGATTTTATCAAGAAACAAGCATTTTCCAACATGTGTAGTATAAGAACAGCTGCCAAAAGTTTCACATTCCGAGCCATTATGGAATAATTCTGGGTAAGATATGTATAGAAAACTAATGTATTATTCCTAATGATTCTAGCAATAACGTATAAAAATGAAATATTGATTATCAGTGCCGTTTTTAAATACTCAAATTTGTGTGTGCTTTATGTATGTACAGAGAAAGATCAAATTTGCTTAAACATATGGTTGGAGTTTGACAAGTAATGTATTCGAGGGTATTTTGTAATAAGTTGGGAGAAGTGAAATACGGTTGTTACACATATATTAACAAATTTTTTCCAGTCGCTAAGAACACGTTCCTCCAACCATATCTGTTAAATTAGATTGTGTATTTCCGCAATTAATCGTTCTCCCCTAAACTTAATAATCTTACCCGATATGTCATCTATTTCAGTTGCCTTATTTGTTAATTTTTTAAAATCCATTTGTACTTTCTTCATTGTTGGTCTGCTTATATCCGGTTTTGCTGTATTTAATTCCAGTATTGTTGTCGTTTGTCTTGCGGTATTTGTGTGTACAGCAAACAGCCCGTTCAAATGGTTTTTCCATCATTTCTGAATCCCGATGTCACGTGTCGTTTGCAATAAGGTTCCCTCCTTTGTCTTTTATGAGTACTGTTTTCTTGTGGCATCTTTTTCGAGCTGAATATATTCATGCATACATTTCACGTGTATTTTTAATCCTACAGGTATCAATTATATTCAAAATTTTATTATTTTTTTAGGTTTTTATTTTTAATTCTCAATTTATTTTGCCGATATTTGGCTGCCTTCATATTTTTTCTAAGTTGACTTATCATGACTTAGATATGCTACTTATGCTTTCCGTCGTTCTTTAATAGCTTTCATACATTCATCATTAAACTACGGATTGTTACTTTTTTTCGAAATCCATCCAATTATGGTTTGTCTTGTTTCCCTAATTATGTTTATTTCCCCAATCTTTTCCCACTTCTGATCTACGCTGATAGTCTGTATTGATTCGGATTCAGTGTTCATTTGACGATCAAGCCGGTTCACGATTTCTTGTTGATATCAGACTCACTCAATAATGTTTCTCAGTTTAGCTGTATCAAATTTTGTTTTATTTTATTTGTACTTGATTTTATGTTTCCAGATATTGATGACCATGTCTGTAATTTTGCAACAACTAAAAAATGGTTTAGATCCAATCAGCTCCTTTAAAGCTTCTGACATCAAGTATATCAGAGTGATGTTTTGTGCACGGAAATAAGGTTTCCCTAAGCAATTTGTGGAAATAAATTCGTACACCTTTAAGTAACGTGCCATCACAGCGTTTACTTAGTATATGTGTTATTGCACTGCGTGTCTTTGTAAGTTAATATTTAACATTTGGACAAAATTTTCAATGTTTTTAATAATGACAACAAACACATTAAATAAACTTATGAAATAGAATAAAATGATTCACTTAATTTTTTTGATGTAACATTTAGTTAAGTAGAATTTTCGATAATCAAACTCTAGTACAAAAAAAAACCTTATCAAGACGTACTGTTAATTTTCTTTCGAACCATTTCTTTCAGTGTAAAATAATTACGGTTCATAATTTAATTGATAGAGCAGTGTTACTCTCGGAAAGTCAGTTTCACCCTAAAAATATCAATATTTTGAAGTCGATTCTCCTGAACAATTTATATGTTTTTAAATTCATTGAAAAATATGTAAAAAAAAGATTAAATAGTATACACCAACAAAAGAAATAATCCAACAACAATATTACTTAGTAGAATTAAAAATCATCTAATTTTAATATCTCCGTTCCGTAATAAATTCATAAATAATGCTCAAAATTATTAAAGAAATACAACATTAAAATGGTCCCGATCATTGACAAAAAAATTAACAATATAACAATATTAAGTAAGGATAGATCGGTCATATTCTAATCTACCAACGTAGTATACAAAATTATTAGTATATCAGGTGATGTCTCTTACGTACGTAAAACGAAAAAAGCCTTGAAAAAGCACATCAATGAGCATATTAGAAACAGCTGAATGGGTAATAAATAAACTCATGACTGAATGCAAATATAAATTTTACCTTGAAAATACAAAAATTTTAAACAGTGAAATAAATACGGGAATTGGAAAGTTTTGTACCACTGTAAAATACGTGTACTGAATATTGATGGCATATTGCACTGCACATTAACATATATTTTATAGTTTGATAAGACTATAATGACCAAATAACACTTTAACCATGTTCTCGAATGATTAAACAAATTCGTTTATGCTTTCTAAGGACCCAGGAACCTATTTAACAATGTTTATATCTGTGATTATGATCTGGGAATAAATTCGACTTTTTCACACTCAAATACAATTATTTTGACACTTTTTACTGTTCTTAACAGTTAACCGACTTAATTTATGCACATTATGCCAGTAATTTGTTTGCATTTCCATTTTTTTTATACATTATTACAAAATAATTTATGATATTCTTTTTATTCTGTACATAAGGGTATCCAACAAAGGTAAGTTTATAATCAGTTCATTTGTGGCTAAGTGATTAGTTAACTAGCTAAGGAATTTTGAAGAACTAGTGGTTCACGTACTGTTCCAAATCTCAAATTTTTTTTTTATGTGTTGGGTAAAATATATAAAAAGGTCAAGTGACCATACAATATTTGTATGAAAAATAGATTTTACGCTTTAATGCATAAAATTCCAAGAAAAATGAATATCTAGGCAAATAGACAAGTGAGTCTTTGGAAGGTTTTAAATACCATATCAGCAAAGTAGATAATTTGAGGGGGAGATATATTTTTATCCGAAATTATCCAGGATGTGCCATCATGCGCCATCAATTGTTACATAATTAGATGACACAACGGAGATTTCAACGTATATTTTCTGATATTAGTTAGGGAAGATGGGGTTAGGGGTGATGAGAACTTGGAACCATATAATGATAGTTTGACGTGGTTTTTATCGTTATAGCTTTTTGGAAACGCGTTGATAATCGTTTTTCTTCTTGTTCATACTTATCATTAGTCGAATAGCGACGCGCTATATTTAGTAGAGCTTCAGTCACTTAATTAAACAACTCTTTCGGTGTTTCGATAGAATAATTTACTCTTCGAAGACTAGCTCTAGCAGCAAGTCGTTTTAAAGTTCCACTATTCCGTCACATGGTCCTTAACCATGTGATGTTTGCAAAAAGTTCCACTCAGCTGCTATCTCATAAGCATCTATATAATAAGCAAGATTGATAAAAATATTTTTTTTATATTGTCTGCTTGCACTATCCGAAAAATATATGATCTTATCGATGTCTTTTAAATTAGTTTTGATGATTCTACGAGTTATCTTGGAAGAGATGAACAGCAACAGTATCGAAATACAAACAAATCTTTTGATTTTCTACTTATCTTTATCATCGTTATCATGTATTAAAAAAGGAAGTATGACTACCTGATCATAATTCCAATGTATACCTTGACATAATTTTGAATTATAAAGGCACAGTTTTCAGAGAAATCACAAATTACAATATATTCATTTTTTATTAAATTTGTTTCTTTTATCACAAAATGCTCTTTGTTTATTGACTAAAAAATAATGTAGCAGTAATTTACTTCAACCGACACTTAAAAACTCTAAAAATTCATCAACACTAGACATTATGGTTTGTAATGAAGTTCTTTCAGTTGTAACTTACTGTTTGTACTTAATATTGTCGATTAATTTTTCTTCAAAATTATGTATTAACTGTTTAATGACATTAATTATACCAGGAGACTCAGCGCACGATTCCAAAAAACGATTAACTGACTGCACATCACATATGATATGATCCAAACAATTTTTATAATTTCTGATAGGTCGTTGTGAATAAGCTGTGATTGACATTAAGTTTGCTTTATGTATTATTAATTTGACATTTTCATGTATTGGTCAGACACAAACTGAGTGATTAACTTTAGCTCCCGTCACTACAAGATGGTTAAAAATCAAAATTTCACTGCTGGATAATTGATTTTGAATGCTTTATAAAATTTTTCTATATTATGTAAAAGTAAGAACTTTTGCATCTGTATTTTTTTTATCTTCTTTTAGAGAAACATAATCTTTTTGGCCTGGTATTAATTAAGTGCAATCATCAAACTAATAGAAGGTAGTTATAGTATTAACGGTACCTACGTCTAACGATAGATAGTTTGTAGAATTTGCATCGCATAATATTCCTTTGCATTTAGCAATATTTTTGGCAATAGAATCATGTGGCGAGTAGCGGTAGGAAAATTGAGCTCAATTTTTTGGCAAAACCAATGTCTGAGAATGGTTAACATTTATATTTTATGAGTTCTGTCTTGAGTAGTATTGAAATTTTCCAGTAAAGTTCTTAAATTGTTATATCATCATCATTACCGTCATCAGCGTCATCTGGACCATTATGAGTAGAATCAAAATTTTTTTTTAATAACTTCTATATTTTTTTTAAGCTTTGTCCTAAAAAATTATTTTTCATCAATTTATGGTTTTTAATAGGTAAAGATCCTAAGAAACTCAATCCTGTATTTAGATGTTCCAAACGATCATTTATTATTATTGCGCTTTCTCCGGAAGGCCTCGAAGTTTCTCCACTACTAATTTCAACATCTGAATCTTCATTTGATAATCCTTGATTATTTTCGGCTGTACAAAAACGTCTTATTCACAATATTGAGAAAATATTGACAAATTATTTACTAAATAGATTAAATACAGGTAACAGAGTTTCCTGGCTAAGTTAAACATTCTTACCATAATATAGTTTCGTATTTCAACTTGATCATTATTTCTCTCGGCATCAATTTGTTCTGTGCTGTTCTTGATGCACCGACAACAGGCATCATACATTGTTTGTTGTAATAACTATGTACTTATTAGCATATTTAATTCATCTAGAAAATTTTTGTTCACTTTCGAAATTATAATCTTCTTTTATGACTAATTAACTTAAGATAGTTCATGCCATAAACGATTTTCTTACAAAAATTTTGAAACTTGGAATAAGTTTTTAACATTACCACACATAAGTGGTTATATTTTTAAGAAGATTTGACCTTTTGTTTCGGAAATATTTGATTTTTAATTTGCATGTTCTAACACGGAGCCTTATGAGTAAGTAATTTGGAAATACCCATTTCCGTTTATATCTGCAAAGATTTCCTTACGATTGTTCTGAGAAACGAGTGTGATACGTAAAATTTAACTATGATTCATTTACTAAAAGAGTAGAAATATGTCACGTGCTGTTTTAGAGATATCTCAAAAAAAAAAGTTTGTCGTGGTTTTAGTGTATATATATATATATATACATATATGGGTCAAAACGCGTCAACCGGATCAGTGCTACGGCCAAAATTTGGGAGCACCTCCAGAGATGGTTTTGGGCTTAAAATTTTCGTTTTTTTA
>JAPYYV010003932.1:0-44610 GCA_030522625.1 Copidosoma aretas
TGTATAATGCCTACTTCTGTACCCAGTGAGCGCGTATTTTCTGGAGGTTCCTTGATTGTAACTAAACATAGATGTTCCTTGAATAGTGAATCGATAAGAACACTTTTATGTATTAATAGATGGATGCAGAGTGATTTAAAGAAAAATATTGGCAACGTACCTTTTTATGTTTCTATGCTAAATTCAGCTTTATTCAACTTTATAAAACAAAAAATTGTAAATGTAAAAAAAAAAAAATTATTCATTACGAGAACTTATTTTTTTTTGTTCCTAAACCAAGACCAAGAATCTCGTAAAATATTGTTCTACAGGTCTTGACAAGACAATACTCTTGGTAGTATCAGTCTTGTCTTGGTCTTGATCTTGATCATATGTTCTTTGCTCGGTATTGTATCGAAATTGGTCTCGAATTTCAAGACGAGACGAGACAATACCAAGACTAGTATCGGGTATTGTCAAAGCCCTACGCACGACTTATTTGGGTAATAGACAGAGGCATAACAATAAAACGTGACCATTAGTAATACAAATGATGAAACAGATAACGGAACACCCGTACACATGAGCGTTACGAAATAACCAATTAGACTCGTCCGCTCACACTGTCTATTAACATATCATTTATCTACTAAGAGTGTAAGCAGATAAGTATATTGGGTTTCGGAATAAATCACATAGAATAATACGCTATATTCTACCCTAATAACACCCTATTGAAGGAATCGGTCAGAGCAACCGATTAATGCACATGATGCAAACAAAAACAGGTGTGTGCAAACCATAATTGCGCTATAGTCTAGTAGAGTATATCTGAGCAGTGATGGAATAAGATCTCCCAATTAGAAGCCATGTGTTTATCATACAAAATATGATTAGCGATATATTTCCGTGTATTATGCTTTCTGTATAGTTGTATTATACTTTCGATCATGATGTAAATAGACAAGGTTGGCTGGATAGCACATGATTTCGACAAGTGAGAAAACCAATTAGATTTTAGGGCAATGAAGCTCCAAATTTGTCAAAATGAAAGCACGTGTTTCAATACAATGTTTTACTACGTCAGAAATAACCAACATTGCTGTACTAAGGCAGGAAATAAAAAACCTGACCGTCAGTGATACAGCTGTTTAAACAGATACTTACCCGAAATCCGTACACTTTAGCTCAATACTTAATTCAAATAAA
Organism: Copidosoma aretas; assembly: GCA_030522625.1. Taxonomy (NCBI): domain Eukaryota; kingdom Metazoa; phylum Arthropoda; class Insecta; order Hymenoptera; family Encyrtidae; genus Copidosoma; species Copidosoma aretas. The sequence continues at coordinate 1,189 of JAPYYV010003932.1, forward strand.
ATAAAATTAAAGCACATATAAACAAATAACAAAATAGACTTTCCCTCTAACACTTTTTGTTAATAAATAATTTATTTAGTAATTAAAAATGTAAGCAGAGTAGTCTGTTGTGTTTCGGGATAACATACATAGGATAATTACACCTTATTACAGGAATCGGACAGAGCAACCGACTCATGGACATGGTGGAAAGAAAACCAGGCTTGTGCAGACGATGATTACATTGTAGTCTAGCAAACTATAACTAAAATGTAATTTTCTCAGGATTCCCAATCGGATACAATGTTATTTTCATACAAAATTTTATAAGCACCATTCTTCTGTGTATTATACTTACTACATAGGTGTCTTATAATTTCGATCATGATGTCAATAGATAACATTGGCTGGATATTACATGCTTTTGACAACGGAGAAATTTAATTAGACTTTAGGGCAAGTAAGCTCCATATTTGTCTCACAGAAAATATGTGTTTGAATACAATGCTCCACTACTACGTCTGAAAATAACCAACTTTGTGTTACTACGGCGGAAAACAAAAAACGTAATAAACACTAATACCGACGATAAAACAGATACTGAATAGAAGACACGTACAGTTAAGCCCAATACTTAATTCAAATAAATCAAAACCCACGCACCTTAAACCAAATCACCAAATTAACTCCCCCCATCACAATGTTCATAAATAAATAATTTATCCGCTAATTTAAAATAATTTCAAAGAAAAGCATGAATATAAATCTCTAGCTCCTTCAACTGAATAACCCAATATACTTAAACCTGATATCCGAAGAGAAAACAAATAATTGAAGTCAAAACTATTTATTATTTTTAATAATTGGGTTATTGGAAGAGTGAAGATATTATAATTATTTTAGAAGTAATTACAGAATCATGTAATTTTAGTCAGTCGAGAAAAATGTAGCATTGATGTAAGAAAAATTTAAAAAAAAATTGGGCACCCATGCATTAAGTTATACTTTTCCAGCAAACAATATTCGTAGATGTGGCTGAATACGCCAAAAATTGTTCGGTAATGATCTCAGCTTAAATTTTTAAATAATAAGACGCAATGAAAATCAAATAATTTATCCATAGAATGTCATTTTTATAAACCAATGATAGAAAATATTATATCTGTAAAAATTGAAAAAAATTTTTTTGGAAAAGTGTAGAAATTCAGAAAATAATTATTTATTTACTTAAAAACTAACTTACTAATAAAATTAAAAAAAAATTTAATAATGTATAGAAAAGCTACAACTAAAACCTATTTTTAAAGTTTTGAAAAACTTAATAAATAAATTGATTGATAGTTTATTAATGTAAATCAACAAATATTCAAACAAATTTATAAATAGACAGTAATTAAATATTTAAATTAAAAGTGAGTTGCAAACTGAAATTTAGAAGGTAGTGATGTATAGCTTACTAACAGAGGTAGCTCGTAGATAAGTCGACACGGTCCAGGGCTTGTATCCTTGAGATCGCGAGATCAAATCCGGTGGAAAAAGGTTTTTTTTTAGAAATTGAAAATTTACTTACGTTACATATATAAGTTTAATTAAATTATTCTATACATGGAAGGATGCTATCGATGGTTATCTCATATAATCCCCGAGTTACCATGAAAAATCTGGGGGTTGCCGCGCGGAGCGCGGAGGGGGCGGAGCCCCACTAGTATATATATATATACATATACGTATGCATATGTATAGGGCATTCTTCGTGGACATCAAACCTCTACCTTGCCAAAATTAGGTGATTTGTCTTGAGATCTATGACGGGTCAAAATTTAGCTTAAGAATCTTCTCGCTCGTGTTGGAGGTAATTAATAGTAGTTTTCGTCACAAATGTGCATCTTTCCAGGGCGGTCCCTGGGCCCGAGGGCGCTCTTGAAGCAACGCCCGAGGGACCGTTGCGTTGGGACCCCCCTAGTCGGATGCACATGAGTGGCAAATCCTATTTTCTCTATCGAGGGTGTACCAGGGTTGCAAAAGTGCCCGAGGTATGAAAACATATCATTCTCGCTCATTTCTTGGGGATAAACGTTAAGATATTAAAACATGTTTATAAACATGATGAAGGAACCCTAACCTCAGCGGAAAGTTTTAAATTTATCGTAAAATAACATGCAAAAGATGCAAAATTTAAGGAAAAAGGTAAGAACGAGAAACATACAAGCATCAAGCACACTCTCATCTATAACAACATTATATTTAGTACGTTGCTTACATGCCAAACGAAAAAATAAGTAATTTAGCGTTTACGAAACTCCCATTTGATGTATACTGCAAAATTCTAAGAATAATAATAAAATTATTAATAAAATATTCCGCTTCACTGCTTAGAAATCTAAATGATGAGCATTAAGAACTGATCAATCTAACTAATTAGCGCGTGAGTAAAGCAGTAGGCAGCTCTGCCGAAGGGAAAAGTGAGCTGCACTGCCAATGCTACCACGGGTCAGCTCTCACTCGCTATCTCTTACTGTCTTAAGGAGGCTTCTACAATATGAGGCACCCTTACAAAATTCTTGGGCACGTGTTACGAAGTTACGTTCAACACATCAGTACTCATAAAATACACAGCTAATCAGGCTCAAGAAATTTAACGATGTTTCTTAGACGCTCTTGTTTCTCACAGTGTTTGTAAAAATTTATGAGTTGGATGGCGTTCCAGAAAAAATTGTGACATAAAAATCATAAATTCGATCGATAAAAGTGTGTTACAATTTTTTGAAAATCAGAAATTTCCTAATGAAACATTATGCATTAACCTTTTAATAACGTGTTTGCAAAATTGCAGAAAAGAATATGAAAGAGAAAACATTAAAAAAGCAATTTGCTGAAATCGCAAGGGCACGGGCGTAGCGGTAGAATTACATTTTCGTCGATCTCCGGCATCAAGCTATGTACTTGCAGGAATGGGTGGAACTTGGTTCGAGTCTTGCTATTTACCTAGAGGTTCACTTCCGCTGCTTTTTTCCCGGGGTTAAATTAGTTGTTTCTCTTACTTTACGGACAACGAGAGTGGGAGGTGTTGGTCCTGGTTTTTATACGTAGACATCCGGTCGGGACTCAGGTGGGCAGTTCTGGGTTGGGTTTTTCCCAAGAGGTTTTTCCCCAACCCACAGGACTTGTCCTGGGTGAATGCGGAACGGTTGTTAGTCACCCCCTACCCTCTTACATATAATTTATAAAAAAAATTCTGCCTTGCTAGTGTCGTTCGGGTTCTACTGCAGTATACGCTAGTCACATACAAACACATACGTCAAGACTAGTACTACGATTGTAGGATTTTTATCTCCGTGCCGACACCGTCTCGTTCGCTCGCTCACTTGCTTGTTTCACGGGCTAACTCCCCATCGAAGGCGCGTCCATAAAAGTTTTACTCCAAAAAGAAAATCGATAAGAGTGTGTGGGTGAATGAGTGAAATTACGTACCATTATTCATATCTCAATATTTCCTGGACGGAAAGTTGAAAATAGACGTTTTTTCAGTCATTATATAGCAAAAATTGTAAAGATTAAGTAAAGTGAGAATAAATTTGCTATGTCCAGAAGATAAAAAGACCTACGTTCGACGTAGTAAAATTGTAATAGCTAGTTGTATCACGTGGTGATTTTGGCAATGGCAGACATTGTAACCTTACAAACGAAGTAGTACACATACAAAGTATTTTTTTTACTACCTATATGTAGACCAATATTATTCAATATTCTCTCTGATAATTCCCATTTAATTTAGCTCTATTTTCGTTTCACATTTTTCTTGTAGACGAAAAAAGCTATGCTTTTCAATTTAAATTACAGCGCATTGAAAACAAAAGTAGAACGTGTAAATGAGAAAGCTTTGTAATAAAAATTGGAAGCAGTTTTTTTTAGTATTCGTGTTGTTTATGTGGCAATATCGGTAAGACTATACAAAAACTTATTTCGATGTAAATAAATGAAAATAAATGATATGGGTGTGTATGGGTGTACATACGTGGATTTATGAAATCAATTATATTTATAGATTAAATCGACATATTTTAATTTAACATAGCCTAAATTTATCACAATTTTTAATTTTCATCACCCTTGACAAAAAAATATGTTATCTTACTCGTTATCTTGGAATGCGTCTCTTAGTCTATAGAGCTTTCTTTGTTCATGAAAAATAATAACACGATGAATGGAGGTAATATATTAACGAACAATAAGGTATGTTTTGTGGGTTTGTTATTCTAAAGTTTATACTTACATAAGTAAAGTATGGAATATTATCTCAGACAGTTATGTGTAGTTGTAGGTTATACTAAGATTGCAAAAAGCATAGATAAAAAGGCTTCATGCTAATAAATTCGCAGCGAATTTGTTTTTTTTTTTTGTTTTTTTTTTATACTTATCACCACTGGAATAATAATATTAATTTTAACAATCTATTTTTTTTTTCATAGAGGAAGCTTTGCTATAGACGCAAAATCGCCCATCCATAACATGGTGAAATAATTTTTTCTAGTAGAGAATTCTGGTAAAAATATCCATCTATGCGTGTGTGTATGCATGTATGTAATTAGTCTAATCTAAGAATCTTCTTGACCGTTTTTATGAACTTTGATTTTTTTTTTTTTGCGAATACCCAATACCACTAAAAAAACATTTTTGATGTTTCACTTTGTTTAATAATATTTTATGTCAAAAATACATAAAATTATAAAATTAAGCACTAAAGAACATTTCTAACTTTAAAGAAAAAAATGTTGATGAGGGTATGTATGGGTGGATAGGTAATAATGCATATAATCATTCATATCCTAGGATCGATTTTTTTGTTTTTGGATAGCTATAACGGCTAAAAAAATATTGTGATTTCGTGAAATTTTTTTCTTTGTATTGTTTTAATCAATTTACAAAAATAGATTCTTTTAAAAAAATTAATTTTTTGGGTGACCTAATGCTGTTTTAGCTGGTTTTATATTAGGATTGTAAAAGATCATACAATTTCATACAAAAAAGTATCTAGATAGAGAGAAATAAAAAATGGAGAGGTAGTGTGTGAGTATATAGGGGACACATATAACAATTATATCTCAAGAATTTCTTCATCGATTCTGACCTAACGATGCGAATTTTTGAATCTATGCTTCTTATGGCGCACCTTGGCTACGGAGCTGGGGGCTAACGAAGAAAAACCGTAACGCTGGCCGAAATTTGATACCTGACCTCCCGAAACGAGAAAACCCATGTTGGAGGAGTCGGGTAGTAAATTCTGGCCAGTGTGATTCTGGCAGGATTTTAATACCAGACCTCCTGATATAAGAAGACCCATGTTGGAGGGATCGGGTATTAAATACTATCCCGCGTAACGCAGTGCTATATTTTGATCTTATATGGTAGAAGTTTTTAGTACGCTTGCGGGAAAGCTACTTGTGGGATCGGCTATCCAGCGAGTGGAGTGGAAAGTCTGGTAAGCGTGGGCTGTTTGAGTTGCCCCGTATACCATACTCGTTCAACGTTGCTGGCTGTAGCTCTATAGTACAGATATGTTTCTATGCCCGTACAAAGACTAGCACAACTTAGATTTTACGGTATATCTTCATGGATTCAAATAAAAATATTTTGAATAAAATCTTGCTCGTGTAGAAAATAAGTACAGATATGTCCAATTTACTTTAAAATGATTTCGTGACAACATAAACTTGAAAACAGAAAGCACACTAAAACTTAAAGAGAAAGTTAAATAGACCAAAAATAATGGTTTCTCGGCTTTCCTAAAGGGATAATAAATATTAAGGAACACTAATAGAGTGGTTATCATCTACTTTAAAACATAACATTTATTCACCATACTTTGCATGTATCATGCTGGAATACGGGTGAAAAATTTCAAAAACATTACAGCACGTCAAGAATATTTATATAAATGTGCACAGACTATTTCGACATGATTAAATGACACATTAACTTTTGTATAAAAAAAAAAAATGATGTATCTCGAAGGGAAAAACGAATAAATCAAAAATAATAATTGGTACAGGTTTCCTGATGGAGAAAAAAATATCACCCACGCTAATAAAATAGTTATCAATACAAAATAATTACTTTGAAAAATGCCGCTACTTCTGAAATTGAATATGTTTTTGCTACACGTATTACAGAAGCAGTATTTCTTTTGTAAAACTAATTAATAATAAATTTATAAAAAACAATTATTTCACAATCAGGATAATTTTTCCATGATAAATTGAGAAACTTCTTCAAAGAGTAGGACTATTCATGTATTAAAACATTATTCGACAACATTGTCCAATATTTCAGCAACCTCACGTTTTTATCATAGGTGACACCTTTTTAAAACTACAGTTGTACAAAGGATGATTCAATACTGCATATACAAGTTTCATTTGAGACTAAGAAATTTATCGAATCTAAAGATGAAAACATAAAGTCAACGATTCTAATTAGATATGCATGCTCTTTGATTTAAACAGTACAACAAGAATTCGTCAGTATCACACAACCCACATAGCACAGCATGTTTCTAGAATGTTTCTCAAACATTTAATTCATTTGAAATATACAAACATTTCTCACAAGAGCTCAGAGACGTTTCTGAAACGTCTTTAGTACCATAAAATGTCCCTAGCTTATCTCAGCATAAGTTATATGATACGTTTCAGAAACGTTTCTGGAATTTTTCTGAAACGTAGTTGAATTTAGTGCAAATTTATGAAAAAATACATTATTTTTATTTTTTTAGCAATACCTAAATTCATAAATAATGACAACAATAAAAGTAAAATTTGAAGAAGAAAAAAGCCTGACCCCGGGATACCAACTAGGCTCGCTAGGAAAATAGGCGAGTATCTTATCCACTTGACCAGAGTGGACGAAATACCGTGATCATAAATTACATCACTGTAAGATACACAAACCAGTATTTTTGTTTTTCATCTCTACAACCAAATTATGGAAATTCAAATGTGTGTTTAGACAATTTACTTATTAAATTTTATTTAAAAACATTTTCATCTTTCACTAATAATATTTTTTGTCTTACGTTCAATCTTGGGATTCAATGCGATGTTCTACTTTTGTATTGAGTTTGCATTTAATAGAGATTTTATATGTGATGATTAGTTAGTAAATCTCCGAATTAAGAAATTTTTCAATGATTTATATTTGTATAAATGCAGTTGTAAGTACGGAAAACAAAGATAATGGTACTTGTACCTTATAAAAACTTTATTTTGTACATAAAAAAATCTCGTCCACCATGGCCAAGTTGGTTAGATATGCTCGCTTTTTATCCAGTTATGTCCGCGGTACGACAATTTTTTTTTCTTTATGTATTCAATTTTACTCTTATTGTTACTATTTTTTATGAATTCAGGTATTGCTAAAATAACAATAATCATAATTCATTTTCCTCCTGAATTTGCACTAAATTTAGGTATGATTCAAAAACATTCTCGAAACGTTTCTGAAGCGTTTCATATAAACTTATGCTTAGCTCAGGACAATTTATGGTTTGCAAGACGTTTCAAAAACGTTTGTGAGCTCCTGGAAGAACCGTTTTTAAGTTTTGAATTAAAACTTTTAGAGACGTTTTGTGCTATGTTGGAATCAATATTACTCAATCTCGTGGTACTGTTTTAATTAAAGATAAAGTACACACTGGCTGGAATTTTGGACTTAATTAGGTTTTTAATCTTTACATTAGGTAAATTGGTTAGTCCATCAATGGCACTTATTTATGTGTTATTTAATCATCCTTTGTAAGACCGTAAATTTTAAATATAGCCCTGAAAATGGCAATATGAGGTTGCCGAAATATTGGACACTTTTTTATTTTTTAATGAGTACATAGTCCTGCTCTTTGATCAACTTCCTTAATTTATTATAGATTCTTATAGACATTTGATTTGTACACTTATGATTTGCGAGATATGCGTCAACCGAGCTGATGTCAGGTTGCTATGTTTGAAATATATGATAATTTTTTCTTTCTTTTTATAAGCATAGCTCCTCCCGGCAGTCCCACGAGTGTTTCATTTTTTTCCTATACATCTATTACAGTTTGAAAACATAACGTTGACTTAATTCATATTATTCTTTATTTTGATTCTCTTTTTACGTGGGTTTGTCCACATGTAGCCGCCACTTGCTCTATTCGCAATTTCTTCGCGTCTTTCCACGGAAACGACTCGTGACTGACTAGGCGATCGACCGCTGCGCTGACTAACTGCCTCCGGCTCTTTGACCCAACTTTGACTAACTCTGACTGACGGCTCCTAAAGACTGCCTGTTGCCAGTCATCAAGCGAGGCCTACTTTTTTTTCTCTCCTACTTAACTATGTAATCGTACATGACACGTCCGAGCATAATTGTAGTTATATGCTATGTTCCTCATGTATGTCTGCGCTCTTGCCTATTTATTAATATTTGTGCACATTTTCAAAGTTGATTTATGTGCTGAAATTTCCTTATTACTACATCTTAGTGAGGTTAGTTATAGATAAGAACTACTATCGCATGGCTATCTGATATAATCGTAGGATTTATGAATTTTTCTTTCTATGTTTTAACTAAATTTTGTTGCATGATTTAATGGTAGACATAATATAGTAGATTACGTATGAATGAACAATATAGTAATTCTATGTTTCGTAAGAAAATTCTCGGGACGGTAGATTGTTAGAATATATGTTATTGTATGTTAGTTGTGTAACTAGCAATACCAATTGTACAGCGCAGGCACGATGAGAGCAAGAAAATATGTACATGAATAGTATTCGCTTTGGGCACAACACGGCGAAAATTGGAGCATCGATACCAAATACACGTATTTCAAATGGGGACTGGGTACCGAAGTTCCAATTTTCGCCGTTCGGGCACAGAGCGAATAGTAAGCATGTACTGTAAGTCAGACGAAAGACGGACGTGGTCAAATACACACGCTCTCGTTGGGTCTCGCGTCACACTAAAGATGATATTTGCAATCCTAATTAATCTTCTACATATTCTTAAAATAAACGTCTTTATCTATCACGTGACCTTGGTTATTCGATGCACTACCTTATTTCATATATATATATATATATGTGTATATATATATATATACATAACATAGATCCTTTTTTTCTCAGTATAAATTATTCATTTTATGTATTCATTCTAGTTGGCTTCAGTTCAATGCCCACTCACTTTTGGGTTATATTGCTGTACTATTTTTCAGAAATTTATTGCCTCTGCATATGGATGATGATTGGTTATCACCTGTTTTTTTTTACCGTATTATCACCGGTCTCAGCGCCATATTATTGTCCGATGACGTTTCACTGGACCTAGAATTGGCATTTTTCTGTCTGCTATTTTTAATCATTCTATTATCAGATGAGTGAAGAGGTGCGCTTGGAAGAGATACTTCCATATTCGCTAGAGTGGAGAAAGAGAACAGGTCGGCTCGAGTTTAGACTTATTTTTTTTTTTGTGTTGTTCTATATTTTGTTTTCTCGTTCGCTTGGAGTTTTTTTACCGCGGTTGTATTCCTTTGAGTAGATTAGGCTTTCAATTCCAGCTATATAAATACAAGTGTTGTTAAGTTGTATTATTTTTCCTCTTTTATCTTTATACGGTCCTCCTCCATAATTTCTCAGTTTTACCAAATACGCTTTTATTTGCCTCCCGTATTTGTAAGAAATAGGTTAACTGATTAATTTTGATTCATTTGTGAAATGTATATTTGATCGTGTACATGTATGTAAGGCATGCATTTATTTGTGTAAAGATGTGTGTCCATGTATAGGTGTATCTATTCACTCTTTAAAAATACAAAGTTCATTTACAGGGGGGTTTTAAAGGAATCGCCTCTTCGGGCGCGAATTCCCCTCGGGTTCAGGAGAAAAACAATAAGATATCTATAAGAACATTGACTTACCAGATTGTAATCATGGCGACTGCAAGAATGATTTTGACATGTCTCATGATACTTTGTCTCTTATTCCTGGACGAAATTACCCTTTGGGGTTGGTAGAATAGTTCTCTCTAATAAGCTTCTTCTCTTCTGGCTGCTCTCGGTAAAGTCACTGTAAGTGATTGCCGTGGGTTGTCAGGCTGACACCCTGTTGCCTTCTATTTTTACCTATCCTGGTTGCTGGTGTTTTGTCTTGTCACAGCGTAATATTTTTTCTCTTTTTCTCTAACAGTATTCTTTTTTTTTTCTTACACTTGTCGTGGCTAAAACCTGCTCCATTCGTGATTGCTCTATGTCTATTTACGGATCCAAGTTGGATCATCCAACTCGCGACTGACTAGACGATCGATCGTTGACTAACGGCCTGCTGCTCCCTGATCCGACTCTGACTGACTCCAACTGACAGCTCCTATACAGACTGCATCTTTCTGGCCATTCTGTGGAGCTTCCGATCTCTTCTCTCCTATCCCGCTTTAAGTGGGAAAGAAATGGCGCCCAGAAGCATATATATATGCTATTTAGCGTGACACTATCAGTTTAAAAAAATTAATATTCTGAAATCAATTTTTTCTGTTTTTAACATAGTTACAAAATATTTTATGAATTTCAACTCTTAGAGATCATGCAAATTTCTACGAAAAACTGTTCTAAAAGAAAGTCAAATGAACAATAATGGAATAGTGCGTAGGCGTGTAAGTAAGGATATAAATATGTTTTGGAAAATTCATTAATCTCATTCTTAACGTTGTTATAGAATATTGCATTGTATACAATCTCACAGATTATTCACTTTCCTACACAGAAACTTTCTTGGATGTAAACAAATATAAATCAATAAGGGAGTGCGTGGGTGTATAAGTAAGTATATATACATCATCAGTTATATTTAAGGATTTTCTCGACAGTTTTTGACAATATTGGAAAAATTATAGTAAATAAATTGGGTTTATTATTTATATGATAATATTTTTATGACCAAAGTGAAGAATTTTATCAAAAAAAGATGAAGCATTTAAGTAAATAAAGATTGCAAGAAAAATCGATAAGGCAGCTTTGTACCGATAAATTGGCAGCGGTTTTCTCTAATATTACTTAACGGCAAAATTTTCACAATGACGATAAACATATTAACTTTGAAATAAACAATTTCATCTCATTGATACTGATGGATGCAGAATTTGGTGTAATATTTAAAACAAGGCTATTCATATCTTTGTAATAAAATCGAATTTGAATGGAGAAATTCAGTGTATAAATTCAAATAACTCATAATATGAAATGTTTTACAAGTTCTAGAATAATTCTTATGCTTTCATGATTTATAGAAAATTTAGATACGCAACAAGATAATACCTATGGAACTCATCGGATAGAAATAGGTACATATTTCTCTTACTAATTTCTAAACTTTATGTCCGATTGTGCCCAGGGATAAAAAGTTGGGGTCATCCTGCCTATTGAAAGTGGCGTATTCTAGTCTTCTACGAGAATGTCTACGTATAATTTTAAATTGGTTTATACATAATAAAAACTGCTTGCTTATCTTAATATTAACTAATTAAACGCCGAGAGAACATAAGTTAGTCATACTACACGAAGTCTTCATACTGCAAACATTAATTTTTTTCACATGTTGATATTCAATAATCTTACACGAACCAAATGATATGCATTATCAATAATCACTCAATATAAGTATAATGCAAAAAATGTAATTAATATTTATGTAGCTATGCTCAAGACGAAACATTAACTTCAAAATAAAAAATATATTAATCATCTTCCTATCATCTTGATCATGAATAATAACGTGTATAAAAATATTTGTAAATCAATATAATGATAACACATCTATTTAAATATGTTTGTGATCATACAATAACTGATATACAACTTTAAATATCACTCTAATAATTAGTGCCGGACAAATGAATTACTGAAAAATCTGACAAACATGTGAAAGTCTGTGAGGTTTATGTAAATACTATGATACAAGTACATAGTTTTTTATTTCTACATGAAACAATTTATAATAATAATACAAATATCGATATACAGCTACACTGTTACCACAACACTTTCTTCTTATCCTCGGGTACAATTCGGTATTTTTTCATGGGCTTAACTTAATAGCCAGGCGCCTAAGCAACATGCATCAAACCGGTTGTTAATCTAATAGTTATACCAAAGACAGTTACTTGTATACATTGACACACTTTTATGTAATTAGCTTTTTTAAATTAATGTGCCAATATAGTTAACCATAACAAATAGACGTATCAATAATCTTATCGTTATAGACAATTTGCTTAAGGGGAAGGAAGGGTCCAAGGTGGTCCAATGGAGAGCAGGGCAAGTCGTGAGTGGCCGGGGGGAGGGTGCAAAGGGCTGCCAAGCGGGAAGTAGGGTTATCTACCTGTCAAATCCTTACAACTATATATCATAGGAAGATATGTACATATATATACATATATATATGTATATATATATATACTAGTGGGGCTTCGCCCCCTGCGCGTTGCATGCGCCAACACCCATACCAGATTATACCTTTAAAAAATAAGCGGTAGGAGATTTCTATTTTAATTATTGAAAAAATTTAAAGTACGCTTTTCTCGGTTGATTCGGCCATTCTTGGAGTAAGACGATTGTTTGTAGTAGAATGGAAGGGGGAAGGGTCAAATTTTTGACTATTCTACAAACACGGAGAAATTAAACCAACTTTGCCTTAATTTGAGATTAGGGGGTCCAATAACCCTCACCCAACCCAACTTTAATCTAATATCCCATATTGGGGGGGGGGGGTACATGGGGGAGGTATGGATAGCCCCTTCAAAATGACTATGTAATATAGAAAAATAATCATACACTGAGCAAGTTTTGGTGTACACACCGTATGAACCTTGCGATCGCATAATATAAGAGCAATTGATCAAAACAATTTTTTTTTATGTAAACCATATCTCACATTTAATTCAATAAAGAAAAAACACTGTAATTGAATTATAACTAGGTAGAAAAATTTTCATATTCATTTAATTATTTCTCAATTTTTGTTTCAGATTAGCATGAAATAATGAGCTGTTAATATCGTTAACATCCAGCCATAAATGAATAGTTCTATGAATTTTCATTTCATTTGAAAGTACTATAATAATGCTATTCGAGTTAATACCACAGACATTATTCTTTTATATTGGTGGAGAGAATAAGAGATTGAAGTTTTGTAAAATATTGTTTTTCCTAAACCCTTTTTTCCAGAACCATCAGTAAATTAACTTTTTTTTTTCGTTCAAAAGTAACTCTCAAAACTTTCAATTGATCTTTGCTAATTTTTCCATGCATTGAATTAAAAATGTATGTACAAAATTTAATTTCCTTAAAAGTAACCTTGTTTTCTTCATCAATTTTTTTTTGGCATCAGTAAATTAAACATATGACGCGATTTTAATTGTGATTCAAAAATTTTATTCGTATGCAGAAGAACACGATTCTCATTGTTATCAGATAAATTTTCTATGATATAATTATTTATTTGCTCCAAATTTCGTCACCTCAAATGTTTTCAGAAATCAAAAACAATGGAAAAATGGTAACATAAAAATAGTAGCTTATAGCTGTATTGAAAGTTTTAAGAACCATAACTATTACTCTAGTCCTGCAAGTCTTGTATTTGATGGTACCATGTGTTTTTAAGTCATCGAATAAAATTGCTTCTTTTACTTTATGAAATATCATTCTAAAACATAAATTTTCGTGATCTTTAGAAGAAACTACGTTTAATCTTGCTATTATAGTGTAATGTTTTTTCTTTCTTCTCGAATTTTAATTTTTTGTTAGAAATCTAATATTTAGAGATGTGGACATATTTCAAGAATTTTGCAAAACATGAATTTGATGCACTTCATCAATGCTGTAAGCGATGTTTGCCGATTGTTTATTGTACTTTCGATGTTGTTTCCTTTAAATACTGATTTTTGTTTACTTTTAACGTGTACTGCTGTATTAATTACCTTATGACTTCCTCATAAAATTCTCAACTGTTGTCATCTGCATACTGTTTTTATTCGAAAATGAGTGTATAGAATTGAGACAATCTCAATTTTACTTAACATTACTTTGCTAGAATCAGTATGTTTCCTAATTTCGATATATCCCCTGTCTCTTCTTAAGTGGATGTGATCATAAATATACTTTAAATTCTGAGTTGGAGCACAACTTTTAACATTAATATGGCACTAATACTTTATTAACAAAAATTTATTATATGACATGACTATTGAATTGTGTGATGGTACTTTATTTTCATTTTTAGTCGACTAAATATGATTTTGATAAGTATGATTTTGAGTTTTATAGGCACGTTCACAATTTGTCCTAATCTTTGTGACCACATTAAAAATTTTTTGAAAATTTCAGATGAATTATTTTTTACAATCATCGAAACAAGAACTAAGTTGAGTATCAGAACTGTATAGAATATGTTTGAATATTATTGGTAATAATTTCTCATTTTTTTAAAATTATATCAGCAGAATTATTCTTCTTTATATGTTCAGATGTAATCATTTCATAATCAGAATTCTATGTCATTAAAATATATGCGTGTTGTAGACAACGTTTTTGAAACTAAATAGTATAACATAAGGAAAAATTTTACCAAAAATGTCTTTGTTAGTTATATCATCTGAAATCGACTATAATTTGTAGATAATAATATTACTGTGAGATTAGGTATGTTATCTGGCGTCGTTTTTTTAGTGAGGTTTGAATAAACTCTACTAAATCTCTTTAACTCAGAATTGCATGTAACTGTTATGAACAAATCCAGTTCATCATATTTCCTTATAACTAGCATTGCATCTAGATAATGCTGTAACGTGTACTTAGGTCCTCAAACGTACGAAGATAATAATATGTAAAGATTACCAATGTTGTCTTCGGTCTAAAAATTTTCAGAAATTTTGGATGGGCTATTTTTTATAGCATTCTACAAACCTTCATAACAATGTGTTCTTAATTTCTTATAGTTTGGGGCATGTTGGGGGGAGGGGGTATTGGTATAAATATAGTATAGAAAGATGTATACATCACCGTTTAAAATCAAATGTCGATAGGATACATTTTTTTTTTCATCTCAATTTATTCGATTTTGAAAAATCAATTTTCCTAAATCAGTTTAGTTTTTCGCTTTTTAACGTTGTTGCAGAATATTTCATCACGAAAATCTAAAAGTTCATGCAATTTCCTGCTGAAAAATATTATCAGCAAAGGGCGAATAAATAATAATCATAGTATGTGGGTGTGCATGTGAGTGTATAAAATTATGTAAAAAAATTGATTAATCCGCTTTTAAACGTTGTTATAATATATTATATGTTATAAAATCTTAGAGATCATGCGATTTCCGACAAGAAAATTTTTAATTGATAACGAATGCATATAAATAAGGAATTGTATAGATTTACAAGTATATATATATATATATATGTATAATCAGTTATATCCTATGATTTTTTTAGCGGATTTTGACTAGATAAAAAAAATTATAGTAATTACATTGGGCTCATTATTTTCAAGCTAGAGTTTTTACGATTAACGAGAAGAATTTTGTCGAAAACAGATGTAGCAATTAGGAAAATAAAGATATCAAATAATAGATATGGTATCATTGTGTTAATGAACTGACAAAATAAATAAGCTTTATTGAATCAAAATCAGTTAAGAAAATCCTAAGATATGACTGACTACATACAATCACATATATAGACACACAGCCGGAAATTTTTTCTAGAGTAGTGTATTCTGGATCTAAACTTTAAAAAACATGTTTCTAGCATGTTATCTCGATATGTGATATTTTGTCTATTACAACCTACTCCTCTAAAACTAAGAAGCGTCTTATTATGATCTCAGAAATCTTAAAATATCCGTGGCTACATCCAGCATTAACTACATAAAACATTCAAGAAACGTTTCTGAAATGTTTCTGAAACGTTACTAAATGTAGTGCAATTTTAGATGAAAGATAATTATTTTGAATTGTTTGAGCAATATCTCAATTCATAAAAAATAACAACAATAAGAGTAACATTAAGGAGAAAAAACTGCCGGACCTGGGACACAAACTGAGGTTGCCAGGATGATAGGCGAGTATCTTATGCACTTGTTCAAAGTATATGAGATATGTTATATACAAACTACGTCCATATAAGGGAGCGTGCTCGAACTACGTTGACGATTTGGGGGGGGGGGGGGGGGGGGACATGTGGGGGTGGGGGTAGGGGGGGGGACGAAAGATTGCCGAAAACTCATGCGAGCTATAAATACGGCTCAGTATGTATACACATCTACATATACTATGGCACTGTTGTACACAGAGTTACTTATTTTGTATGTAAACAAATTTAGATTGGTCCACACACTGGGCCACGAGTTGAGCTCTAGCAGATATATGTCACATTATACTCTCGCAGTTCTACATTTCTCTCCTCACACTTTCGACAGTTGACTCTTATCGACAACGTATCTGTTCAGTGTTACGATAAAATGGAAGCGAACATTATATTTAACAAATAAGTGGAAGTGAGTTGATGTGTGGAATCGCTAAGATGTCAATTAGTGTTTACAGGTATTTCGTAAAGAAAGTCATTTTACTTTGCTAGTTGACTGCCAAAAAACCAGATCAAAAATTTACTTTGACATTCAATGAGTGGACTTCTCAAAGTAATCATAGATATTTGAACTTAAATGTTTATTACAAAGTAAAACACACTAATCTTGGCCTAATTAGAATACGGGGCTCCTGTGATGCGAAGCATGCTGTCAGTTTAGTAAAAGACCGCTTGACAAGCTTTGGAATTGACTTTCATACTGATGTAATTAGCATAACAACTGATAGCGCAAGCGTGGTAGTTAAGGCTGAAAAACTTGTATCATACTATTAGTAACTTTGTTTCGCTTACGGTGTACAATTGACTGTACGTAAGCGCCTATACACTGTCTGTATACAAAGTCGAAAGCGTGCATCTTTTGAGGTAAAAGTTGCGAGCATGCGAGCAAGCTAGCAAGAAAGCATGCGAAGCGAGTTCCTAGCAGTGCATGGAAAAGTGAGTTTTTTACGTTGTTTGTGAAGTAAAGATATGTCAATACACGATTTACGTATGCATTTATGATGGAAATTAACTACATGATGTACAGGGGCCGTATTTATGATTGTAAGAATGAAATTAGATGTACAACCGTTGTTAGAAAAAAGTACCTTGAATTCAGACTCACTGTCGTTCGAAATTAATTTAAAATTGATGGAAGAATAATAAAGCAAATGTTGCTAGAAAAAGACAGCTATAGTAAAGAAGTTAATTTCAGTAGAGAAACAGATTACGAAAAAACATTAAAGAAAGAAATGAGTTCGTATCAAGTTGAGGAAGTCCAAGGCAGATACCTGTATCTTTTATACAACTACTTGATGACGGTTAAACCAACCAAAGTCAAAGCCAAAAGAGCCCCCTCGGCTGCTGATTATATGTGCAGTCCGTTAAGAAGCAGGTTAAGAGATCATACAATCGATACGATATGTTTCCTATGATCGTTTTTTCCAACTGAAGAGTAACTCTAATAACATGCTACCTTCTTAATTGTGAATAAATAAGTACTTATTACTATTTGCTGTATAACTCATTAAGACTGACTATTATAATAATTTGATTTTATATATATATATATATATATGTATATGTATATATATATGAATTATTAAAAAGCTAATTTTCTAATACTAAAATAAACATCTTATTTGTTCATTCCAATAACTGAATTTGTTGACTACTTTAACTTAGGTAATAAAAACAATGCATTCACAGACACACATCATGTGTGACACATATTAAAATAAACATATTTACTGTGCAGACTAGTCGGGTTGGATCCAACCGGACTGTCGTCAATAAGGCCAGACCCGGCCGGGTTGAAAATCGTTCCGGGTTACAATCCCTATATCCATGATATTTATTTCTGCATAATTAGAGGTACTACAATTGTTGAAGACACAAATCTTAAAAATAAGAGATTAAGTTTCGTATCTCTGACGATTCTAAAGTAATATTTCATGCCAAGGAACGGAAAAAAATAATTTCGTCAAATATCATTTTATCACATTAAATATTGAAAGTTTACTCTTACATAATTTTTTTTCTTAAAAAACACTATTCAATTAGTCTTTATAAACCTAAAACTAGTTTCATATCGACGTTCCTTGTACGCAGAAATGTGTATCTATGGATTATAATTTTATGTGCGAATATTTAAAAATATAAATCAATTATTTCTATGTATTTTCTAAATTGTTATAAATTCTAAGTCAACGTTGATTTACGGGGGAGGGGGTGTTGGGGGATCAATGATATCGAAAAATTGTCAACGTAGTCCGAGCACGCTCTATAAGGTACAGGTAGTAGTATTTTTGTTTTCTGTATTTATGATTCAATTATAACAATACAAATGATTTTTTAAATAGTTTACTAACTGAATTGTATTTAGGAAACAATTTGATCTTTCACAAATAATGTTTTTTTTTCCTTTGGTTTTCTATAAGGATCAAATATAATATTGTACTGTAATGTTAAGTTTAATTGAATAGAGATTGGAGAAATAATTTTGAGTTAATTATTTATAACAAATATTTAGATATATATTCAATCAGTTATATTTTTATATAATGCAGATGTGACTATAAAAGATAGAAATGCTATTACTTTTACTTCATAGAGATGTAATTCGTACATAAAATATATTCGATGTATTTTTGAGATCATTTAATTTTTCTGCACATGAAATGAAGCTACATGACTCAGAATCAAGCCTCCCTCACTCCATGTAGCTTAGCGTAGCATTTTTTCATACCCCTTTCTGATAAATTGAGAACGTAGTTTATGGGTAAGCCGGTTAACAAAGAAAAGTAATCAGCAATTAATTAACTAAATAAAAATATTAAAAATACGAGTATAGTAAGAACTTTAAAAGTAAGAGTAAATGTGTACATAGTATAGTATTTTTTATGAATGGCATAAGCAGAACTCACACCGAAGAAATGTTTGGCATCCGTACACTTACAGATGCATATTAAGGAGGAGTATCGATCCTAGTAACGGCATGAGCGTAACAGATAAGGTGTCATACCCAAATACCGTGGACAGTTTTAGGGGGTGGGGTTCAGTTGAACCATGCGGATATTTACGCTGGAGGAGAAAGGGGGCAGGCAATAAGTTTACGTATGAAAAAACATTTTTTTTTGTTATTCTAAAACATTAGCTTCTAAAATAATTTTTACCTAATAGTTGAGATACAAAAATTTTTTATTTTATTTGGAGTCACTTCTCTTTAAAGCCCACTATGCCTTTTGTTAGTTGAGGCATTCTTCGATCAACATTGCTGAATGCTCAGCACTACTAAGGTTATAAAATTCAAAATTGTATACCCTTTAGAGATTCCCGAGGAACCAACGTCAGCTCCTATACCCATTATCAGAGACATGAAAGCTTGGATAGCTGAAGGAGTTCCGTTCGTTGAGGACGTTTAAGATATTCTTTAACTAATAAACTAAATATTTCTATTAATACTTGTTATGACTAACGTTATATGCTTCGTTTGAAAAATTGTCACTTTCACATAAGTAAAACATTAAAATATCTCAATACTTCATAGTTATTAATTGATTATTAGATGTATTATTTACATTTTTCTTTCGAAAATGTAGAAAAAATGTCAGCATAATTTTAGGGGCGCGGGGAGGGTGAATTTCTGATTCACAGAAAGTCCACACGGGGGGGGGGGGGGGGGGGGGAAAAAAAAAAAAAAAAAAAACCCCACGTTTTGGAAAGTCCACGGCATTTGGGTATGACCCCTAAGCAGTTAAAGCTATTTTTTCATTGCTTTATTGTATACCAAAAATTAAAACTTTTTCCAAACAATATCAGATATAAAAGATATTCATATAATTTACCAAGTTCGACATTTTCAAATTTAAAAAAAATGCATATAAAAGCAAATAATCCAAAAAGTTTCACTATATCAAGATTGCAACTTCTTTTGGAACTTATTTGTGTAAAAAGACAATTTTTTTAATTATGGCTATAAAACAGATTTTTTCATCACAGCTCAAAAATTAACACATTAGGCAATTTTTGTGTTTTTTATATAACCTTTTTGAATACAAAATATCAGATTCTAGTGTAAGACTAGTCCAACACTCGGTGCTAACTCCCTAGCACAACATAACTTTAAAAAAGGTTGGAAACTCAATCCATAAACTTAAAAATCCAGAAAAAACGGTGTCTTGAACATCATAGAAATGAATCAGCTGATTAATTAATACACAAATAAAGAACGAACTGAGGGTCATGCTGTATTATGTACTGACTTAAGTTAAATAGAATGAAACAAACTTGTCTCGCCAATAGGCATTTTACTTTCGCCTGCAGAAGAGAATTATGTGATGTGATCAAAATATTGCCGAACTTTTTTCAGGTGTTAATAATATAGAATTTGGATAGTATTGATTTTTGTTTGTTATTCATTTGTTTCTTTTCATGTTGCTTATTAGGTCTGTAATCATCAGCGGGACAGATGACTTTTTTACCGACATTTACACAGTCAACACTAACACATTATGTTACTGATATGTGTTCTTATAGCCTAACACCGTTACAAAAAGGATTCTTCTAAATGCATTTTAAATAAAGGTTGAATAATAAATTTAAACCTCTACCTGAGTAATTCAGATATTTTTACTGGATTTCTAAAAAAATTCCGTAGAGGATAGGCTCGCTTTTGTTCAAGACCAAAAGTTTTCCATAAATATTCTTTATTTTATAAGACCATTAATTTAAACTCTAAATTTTGTAAAGTATAATGAACATCGACTGGAGGTATCAACTATGGAAAGCTGGAGTAACTATAACTGATAATGTAAGTATAGAAGAGTTTGGATGCAAAATTGTGTACTGATGTTTTGTAAGGTAAGGGGGTTATCGAGTATAAAAGGTTTCTTTAGACTTCCATTTGAAAAATCTTATAATTTAATTTTTTTCTTCCATAATATATAAAAGTTTCATGAGAACTAGCTGTGCAGTTTCTGAAAAAATAATCTGAAAGTTCGACACTTGTATGGAGGCTTTTAGGGAGACACCATCGCAAAATGTCCATTCTTAAGCAATTTCAAGAAATTTTTTTATATTTTTAGGAAAAAATTATAACGCTGTAAAAAATAGTGAATAAAATGACATATTGGAATTTCAAGAAGTCAAATCGCATTGTTTAAGAGATATAGTAATTAAAGAGTGAACGTAGCGATATTAGAACATCTATGTGTAGCGGACCAAGAGAAATCATTATACAGAAATTTGATTTTTGAACATTACTTGGTCATTTTCCTGTAGATAGTAGTCTTTTATCGTATGAAAAAGAATAGCTTGTATGATTTATCAAGATTAACCATATAATGAACAAATTTTTAGCTCTAATAAACTTTTGAGGTTGTCTGTAGCTCGATAACCCCTTTAAATATGACACACCAAAAATCTGGAGGTGAAAAACGTATTGATAAGATAAGATCGTGAAACATGATGCAAAAAATATGCATGTGATTGAGCCCCATAGTAATTAAATATTAGTGCAATAGCGCTTATCTTATATTTAACACATTAGGACCTTAAATAATGTAGGTAACTATACATCATAAATCTAAAGAGCTCCTTATCTAAGGGGACTAAGATTGCCCTTTTTTCAAAATGGTTTTTCTAAATTATTTCATTCTTACAATATTGGTTGTACAATATTTACCTATGGTATTTATAATAGTAATCATTTTAAATAGTAGGTTATAATATTATTATTTCTAGTGAAGTCAAAAATTGGCATCAGAGTGAATGCTATTGCAAAACTGATGATGTAATTATAGAAAGTGTAGGCTCTGAATACTACTAGAACCTTAACTCATCATTCGGAAAAATATCACAGTAATTTTCATTTCTTATTATCTTCTAACTATATGGAGAATTTCTTACAATTTAATGCCCAGGAAAGAATAAAAATAAAACTTCTTGCAATCACCTGATGTGGATTATGCTTTTAAAATACCTATTAATACGACATGTATATTTCGAACTTGGTATTCTCCGGTATATATCCTGCTCAAAAAAGATAACAAAAATGAACTTATATCATTCATATGAGACAATGATATGTTTGTTTATAATAGCTGGTAATAGTAATTCCGAAGAAGACAAGTAGATAAATTAAAACTGCTTTTATAAACTGACTTGATCATAATTAATGAGTATATTTCGTTTATGTACAGAATTTACAAAAACTATTACATTGAAAAGTAACCGTCATCAATACAAATATTTTGCAATACACTTTAGGCTTTCCTGTACAGTTTGTGGTACTTCATCTTTTCAATCCTTGGCAACTACAACAATTTCTTCTTCGCCGCGCATCTGTTAGATGTTGCAGTCGGATTCAAGACTTTACGCACGATCTTACAGTCAGTAACGCACAATGGCAAGCAGCTTGTTCTAACAGTGATGCTTTTGACTATCGTCGTATACATATATACCGTAATTGCCTTTAATTTCTTCCGAAAATTCTATATCCAAGAAGAGGACGATGAAGTGGACAAAAAATGTCACGATATGTTGACGGTGAGTAATTTTTTTGTGATAATCCAATCAAGAGTAAAAGATTTTTTTTCTACTTCATTAGTTTATCATTCTCTGTAATGTAACATCACGGTCCGTTTCTCATTCCAGTGTTTTGTATTCCATTTATACAAAGGTGTAAGAGCTGGTGGAGGCATTGGTGATGAGATAGGCGAACCAGATGGGGATGATTATGAAGTATATCGAATAATGTTTGACATCACGTTCTTCTTTTTTGTCATTGTTATTCTATTAGCTATCATCCAAGGTTAATATAACTAAAATTCTAATGTTTGTATAAACCTTGATAATATTTAAACATTGATAATATCAATATTACAGGTTTGATTATTGATGCGTTTGGTGAGCTCCGTGATCAATTGGAAAGCGTTAAAACGAATATGGAAAGCAATTGTTTTATATGTGGCTTGGGTAAAGATTATTTTGATGCTGTACCACATGGATTTGATACACACGTTCAGCAAGAACACAATCTTGCAAACTACATGTTAGTAAAAAAATATTATTCTGCAAAATTATTACATTTAAAAGTTTATAATAATATCTTAATTAAAAATATTGTTTTGATTAAATATATTTACGTTCTCTATTTTGTGTCAATATACATGTTTACATAAAAGTCATTCCATTCACCTGTTAAAAGTGTCTTTTTGATGAATTAAATTTTTCGATATTTTTCTTTAACAACTCACAAAAATTTTCGTACTGTTTTCAAGTTTATCTGATAAATTTATCTTATGGTGATTTTAAATAATGTATTTTAAAAAATTGACATTTTAAAGAATACTTATGCAACAATTGTTTCTACAGGTTCTTTCTCATGCATCTAATTAATAAACCCGACACGGAGCACACCGGACAGGAAACCTATGTATGGAAAATGTATCAACAGAGATGCTGGGATTTCTTTCCTGTAGGTGACTGCTTCCGCAAACAAAATGAAGCCGTAGAAGACGAAGCGAAGAAAAAATGATCGAAAAAACCCATAAAAACTCTTTTTGTACCATACTTATCATTTTATTTTTCAGAAATCATTATGTTTTTTCGTTGTGATAAGTGATGGCATCTAAAACTATATTTTCTTCAATGTAAAAAAAATTGATTAATCTGACTACTATTACCTGATAGTCGCTAGACAAACGTAAAAGATAGGCGTAACTTACTTCCAGTCTAAATGTTTCATGCTTACTCCGATTTTAGCAAAAATTCCAGCATCACTCAAAATATAGAAAAAATCAGTCTGATTTTCTGCTCACCTGACTTCTGCTTTAATGTTACTGCGTTCTGCATTCCAACATTTTTTTCCATCCTTTTAAAAGTAGATGCAAGTGTGTAGTTATAGGACAAAAAAAGGACTGACATTTATTTTGATGATTAAATCAAACTTTTAATAAGAAAACAAAGTTTACTTAATGAAGTAAAATTGCCGATTGCAAAAAGATATGGGTGATTCTTCCGTAACTTGCTCAGATGGCGTCCGAGGCTCGTACATCCGTATACGAATCAAATCGAGATATGTAAAAGTGGTATTATACTTAAAACGTTGCAACCTTTCTTTTTCTTGTAGTCTCGATCCGATTCATTACCTCCTTCAGGACGAAAATCGCGAAATAAGAGCCGAAATGTCTGTTCCGACCCATATCCCAAACTCAATTTCGCTCACAAACGCTCATCTCACGGAAAAATAAAGCTATTTTGCCCAATGTCCGCATGTACATTGTAAACTATAGGCATTACGAATTATATTAATATCGCGTTCGTTTCAATTAAATTATCATTCAATACTTACGAGTTTCCACTGCAAACATTTTGTGCAGAGATTTGCACTGAAAACGTCGTTTGAACACTAATCGCTTAATAACCCCTCTATTTAGCCATGCAGTACCACCCGGCAGACATCATTTCAAGTACAGATACAAAGTAAGCAAATAAATGTGCCAGCGCTGTCTAATGTTTTGATCTTTTGCGAAGCCAAGCGTTTGATTATAGGTTAGTCGCGCGTACAAAATTTTTGGTCCGCTACGACGGCAAGTGAAACCACTACTGAGTGTACTTTGTCCGGTATGTAAACTGTACTTTATTATGCTATTTGTTAAGCAAAATCACGAATTTTCCCTAAATATCCACAAAATTTCATTTTCAGTTATGTTTATTGCTCTCCTTGAGATCGCTGTAACTTTCGATCAAAGGGACTAAATTGAACAAATTTTGTTTTCATCGATAGGGCTGGACTCCAGTTTTCGTTTAAACCGGGTTATAACACTCCAACTGTACAAACAGTTTGTCCATACGCACTGGAAATAGACATGTTTTTTTTCAAGTTTACTAAAATTTACTATGATGAATCCTCATATAACTTTTGAGGAATTAACTTTGTAGTGAACTCACTTTGGGTATTTGTTACAGATGTTATTTACAATGAATATAATACAAAAAAAAGTTCTTATAGCAACTTTTTTTTTAACAAAATTTGAAGCTCATCTGAGCAAGTTACAGGAGAATCACCTATATCGAAAATCAATGGATGACAAAAAAATTCAATTATTATGCACCTTAATATTGTCATGATCGTGAAAGAATGCTGAGTTGTCTACTTGTCTCATATCAATGAATTGACTAATACAAATACTGACCTTAATCTAAAAATAGTTATTAAGATCGTTGTACGAATTTACGAGTAATATAATTAAATCATTCTGTCATTACAAAAAAATAATAAATGTTTAAATACTGCAAATAAATATTTTTAGCTGAACAGCTTTTTTTTTATATTCCACGTATTTCTTCTGATGTGAATTGAACTATAGTACCGAACGAGCAACAGTTTAGCAACATTGTGAAAATAAGGCATAGTACTTTAAATTTATATTTTAAATATATTTCAATGGAAGAATACACCACAACCAAACTTATATTCAGAACAAAAGCGCTAATCCCCTCTAAATTTTTAACATAATGAGTGTAAAAACTCACGCTAGTAATATTTCGCACCAATAATAATGCGACACCACATCACTTAATAAACTTGTAATGAATGTTTTCTAGCACGAGTTTCTGTTAAAATTAATTTATAGTCACCATAAACCTAAGTTAATCCATTATTATTATCTCTAGAAATAATGTAGTAAACTTTTTTGAATATCATTAGAATTTTTAAATTTTATTTGAAATTGAAAAAAGAACTTTATAAATAAATGTTGACCCGATGAAATTGACCTAATGACGAGACAGCGGAAAAATTGATTTGGTTTCCTATTATAAGAAAGCGTCTATTTATGAGACATGAATCTTATTTTAAATGCACAGGAGACGAATTCTTCTTAAAAGTATGAACTACATTGCATGTAATTATATCTCTTGATACATTTTACATAGGTATTTAAAGCCCTTTTGTTGGTGATACGTTCAGTTTAAATTTTCTCGATACAGGAGCATTAAATGATAAACGTAATGTCTTAGATTGCACCCATTATGAAACAGGGTTTTACAACAATATTTTTTCTTGTATGTAATAGTATTTAAAATTAATCCGTATTTGCGTTGATTTAATAAAATAATACTATGGATATTCTTAATTTAATTTTTTTTGTAATGTTCCAACTTTCATTTTTATTTATTAATGGGTGTCCCATAATAGTAAACACTTTTAAGATCGTTTCATAATGATCAACTTTATCTTCATAAAATATTCAACGCTCACATTGCAAATAGACACCCTTAGAGTACTTGTTAATGTAAGTTAAGTGGTCTTCTTGCGAATAGACCACCTTAGCAAATATTGAAAAAATATCACGTGTATATATTGAATTATTATTTGAAACCCTAAAATTTTATATCCAGACTATTTTATTTTGCAAAGACAACTAAATCACATTGTGTAGCTTAAGGAGGTTTACCTGTGTTGTTGCAGGGTGCGAGAGAGATAGAGAAAGAAAGGTCTGACTCTCTGCCTCTTTAGGTTATGTATACGTGCGCATGTCATATCTCTTAATATTCCAGTTTATTTACTCTTTGCAAAATCTACTTATATATTTGCTTACAGATGGTCAAGCGATGTACTTGTTTCACCTACTTTTAAAGGAGGCCCTAGCGCCTGACCATACCTATTAGATGAATATTTTGGCACAGTACTCAAAGAATACTCAACGAATCAGGACCAAAAAATTCAGAGACATTTTTCAGACTATCCAGTTTCTCGTAGTGTTTGTCAAAAGTTGCTTGGTAATGCAGTTTTCCAGGAAAAAATTCCATCCTACAAATCAAAACTTAAATAGATAAAGGTGTGTTAGGAATTTTTGAAAACCTAAAATTTTTTAATACTGAATTATAAACTTGCCTTTCAAGAAGATGTGTACAAAATTTCAGATCAATTTATTGAAGACAAAAAAATTTAAGAAGCAATTTGATGAGACAACTTTGTGCTGTGCTGCGCTGCAGCACGGATTTTGGGCTGTTATTTTTCACATAATCGTATATTACTCGTAAAAATGACTGGTTTTCTTGAAGCCTAAAAGTGCTTATCTGCTCAGAATTTTACAAGTATAAATGCTTTGTCTCGCTTGTAATGCGACACTTTGATGAACTGTTAATTTTTAACAAAGAATTTAAGAAAATTTACTGCTTATGGGCTCCAAGGTGACCGATCATTTTTTAAAGTTATGAACCATTTTGTAAAAATAACCGTCCAAAACTACGTGCTGCAGCCCAGCCTGGTACATGGTTTTCTCACTAATTTGCTCCATATGATTATCTTTTAAAAATTTTAAATTGCAATTTTGTTTACACGTTTTCAAAAGGTAAATGCATGATGTAGTATTATTAAATTTCAGTTTTTCAAAAAGTCGTAGCACACTTTTTTGGATGAAAATTTTGATTTTGAGGTTAGAATTTTTTTCTGGAAAACCATATAACTAAGCAACTTTTAAAAAAACTTTGAGAAACTGGATACTCTAAGAAATGTCTGTGACTTTTTCGGGCCTGATTTGTTGAGCATTCTTTAAGCACAAGAGAATAAAATGTAACTTCATGATATGCGCCCAAAGATTCGTGTAGCAGGTCCGGTGAGGCGTTAGAGCCTCCTTAAGCCGTTATAATAATCTACTATACAGTACAATTTTGTCGAAATCCGATCATCAAACCTATTAAAATTTTCATGTGGAAGAGCTAATTATGATCATTTTCCTCAAAAACTCGTGTAAAACTATTCCAAATTTATTTAATTAATTTGCCTAATAATTATTAGATCGACTTCAAACTTGTTAAGAACAGTCTTTGCATATCCTTTGACGTTTATGCTCTTTTCCGTCAAAATCTTTCTGTTATTTTACTGACCAGATAAACCTCCTCAAACCACTGAAACAAAGAAATTTACAGTTCTTTGCTAAAATTTGTTTTCCTTATTCCCCACATTGCAACAATTAATTAAGTTCAAACAGACTTATGACCTTTATAATCGCCCTAAAATAATATCCCTATTTTAAGAGCCTAATCTTTCTATGATTCTGGGATCTTGTACTTGTAATAAGTTGTAATTCGATATTGCCAACCGAAGCATACACTCTTTAATAACTCTTTACGCTCAACTGAGATCTACGACATTGCTCTCTCCGAAAACTCTTACTCTTTTATCTCTGTCAGTTCGCAAACATATAAATGCAAGGGACATGACGGGGCAAAAAAAAATTTTTAAATATATTCCTATACAGTTTATTTACATTCAATTATACTGATGTATTCGTCTGGCTCGTAATCATATATAAGTTTAATTTCCAAGTGTGGTAAAGTAAAATTAAAGATATAAATTGTTTTCAATGCATAAAATTATACGCTTGTAAGCTAACAGTATTAGTTTTTCACATGTTTTAATCATTTTAATGTAAGATGATAACTTTTTTTATACATATTCATCTCGTATTAAAATAATACTTATAAATATTACGTATTACAAACCTTTTTAGTGTCATTACATAGAAATAATGACTGAAGTTATGAAAGCCTATACCGTGGTTTTTTTACATATGCACGTATGTGTCACACCCATGGTTTTTCTCTCAGGGCAGCTTTAAATTTTTTTATAATTACATGCACCAATGCTTGTTTCTAATTTTACTAGCCTCATACAATAATTATAAATTTTAAAACAAATTACTATAATACACTTGGGCTGTGACTCCGAAGTGTAGATATATTTATGCAACCTACAAAGACTAGCACAACTCAGATTTTTTCTGGCATTCCTTACATGTAGACAGGGGCGGCACTATGAATTTTTTGATGGTATGGAGATTACATATTGCTTCCTCATAGAGAAAGCTTTGTATCGGAAAAAAAAAAATTTTGTAGCAATATGTTAGAAATGTCTTATATAGTGTCTAGAGTGTAAAAATACCATTTTTGTAAAAAATATGTTGTTGTGTGTGTGTGTGTGTGTGTGTTATTAGACACATCTCAGGAACCAAACGGTAGATTTCAATGATTCTGGGCTTAAAACTTTTGTTTTCTTGTCATTATGGCAGCTCGGAAAAAAAAATTAAGTTTTATACCTTATTAAGGTTTTTATAACGACTTTTCTGGTCAAGAAAAAGGTTTTTTACTTCTCTAAGGATAAAAAAAAATTAAATTTTTATTTCTTAATAGTAACATCCGATAGACCTTTGAAAAATCATTATTTTTTATTTTGAATCATTCTGATAAAATATTTTGTATAGTTGTTATTAAAGAAATACTCAGATTTTTGTGGAAAATCACTCATATCTTAGAAATTTTTCGAGTGATTTCGATGTTTCGGGCTTGAAATATTTTTTTTTAAATCTTTGTATTAATAAAAAAAAATTTTCAAGTTTCATACCTTATTAAGGTTGTTACAGCGATTTTCTACATCCAGAAAGCAGTTTCTCGCTACTTTTAGGGTTACAAAATTCAAAATCGATTTCTTTAATCGTTGTATCTCATTGAGCATGAAAACAGTTTATTTAAAATTAAAAAAAAAATTTTACGGTATCTGACATTTTTTATTGAAGAAAATCAACAATATTTTTTCTTGAATCAGTCATACCTCAGAAACACTACAAATGATTTAACTGATGCAGGACTCAAAATTTTTTTTTTTTTTTATCCTTACATAGGTTTACAAAAAGATTCGACGTTTTATACCCCATTAAGGTTGTTATAGCGATTTTTAATGCTAAAAAAACAGTTTTTGCTGTGTTTAGAGTAAAAAAATTCAAATTTGATTTCATCAATAGTGACATTCTATATATGATTAAATTGCTTTATACAATTCAATACTATTTTAACTACAAGATTCTTATATCACGTAGATGGACTTCAGTAATATGTCTCAGTTATTTGTTCAATTGTTTTTAATTAAAAAAAAATTCACCAATATTTTTTGTACTATTCAGGTAAAAATTATATTATTTTCGAAATAATGCCACGTCAGAGAGCATAAAAATAGCTTCTTTTTACATTTTAAATCATTCTCATATTTTTTTTTTTTTTTTTTTTTTTTTTTTTTTTTTTAGATTTTTTTTTTTTAAGCTTTTTTCTAATTTTTTTGCATCGGTTTTTTTATTGTTTTGAATTTCAAACCACTTTTCACGCCACCTTTTAAGGCTCTTACTTAAGGCTCTTACATTAAATAAGAGAAGGTTAAACGATTGAATATTGAAATAATAAAAATATAGTCAATTACAAAAAAAATATATATTTTAAATTTAAAATGACTGATTTTAAACTTTTAAATGAAATTATTTAACATACGTTCATCAGTAGTTAAAAAAATTTTTGTTACATAGTCAGTAAGGGTAGCCTGTCTTGTAGGTATGGAATTTCATACCATGAATTATTTATGATATAGAGCTTTCCACACCTTCCATACCAGTAATGCCGCCCCTGCATGTAGAACTAACCCGTAAAACGAGCAAGCGAACAAAATGCAGTATATATAAGTAAACGCGCGTGCTGCTGGTCTTTCATCAAATGCAGCTACGGCTGCTTTCTGTCTTGGTTTCTCTCGTTCTTTCCGCCTCTTACCTGCTTCTTATAGTTGACAACACGAGGATTTGTGTACATCTGTGCAATACATTATTTTTAGAGTAAGAGTTGTTTATTGAGTACAAAGGGTCCGAGGGATCTATGTATACTAGTGGGACGTCGCTCCTTGTACGCTCCTCATGACCACACCTATGTTTCAATATTTTTATCTTCATGCCTGAACACACAATGCATGAATTCATTCTAATACATTCATTCGTGCTCAGGTCGACAACCAAAATAAACGGCTAAAAATTTAATAGGATCAAACAAATATAGTTAATACATGGAATAAGTTTAAGATTTTGCAAATAATTATTACTAATCCGATAGTGATGAATGACTGTAATTGGTATGCGGTATACAAACTAAAAATTGATACATGTACGTATGGAATTTAAATAGAATTATTATTATTACAGAAACAATTAAGAGCTCTTTTTTGGTAATTTTTTTAAAATTTTCAATAAATGATCAATATGCTTTCACTAGACGATAACTATGAGAAATTTTTACAGGTTTATTAGAGAAGGGAGAAGAAAAACATTTGAAATCCCTAACAAATAAAAAAATAAGATGTTTGTTTGAATATATTTAAATTAGTAGATATCTTGTCGATATAAAGTGTTATTTTTACTTCTTACAACGAGAACACATATTGTTTAAATAATAAAATTTTGTATCAAATGAAAAGATAAAAAAATAAATATTATAGTAACGATCATGCGACGTATAAAGGTGTTGGCAAATTCGACGATGGTATATGTATTAATTTGGCTATTAAAATTCTAATTAGTATTCACAAAGGTCTACCACCTCGATAACTAAATTTGCAAATCATTACTTTTGTCATATTTATACAAAATTTGAATTGACTCGATGGTTTACTTGATGGCACACGGTTAAAAATAACAGAATTTTTTAAATACAATTTTAAAGCAGTAATACTAACTGGTCAAAAAATTGGTCAAAGAGTTTTTGTACCAATAATTACTTTAAAGACTGGAAATCCACTTTCATTACTATTCATTTGATACAGTAAGTAATTTTTTATATTATACTTTGCTATTAAAATAGATAGATTGCAATGCAAAATATTCGATAAAGTGGGTCTATATTTGAAAAACCGCTGTTTTCACATGGTCAATTGTACGTTGCTTTATCTAGATGCAAAACTAAAGATGGAATTTTCGTCCAAAATAAATATAAGGATGATATAGAAGTCCAAAATATTGTTTGGACGAAAATTTTTAAATGATAACCTGATTGACGTTCTTTCGTCCATATAAAATTCTTGGATACATTTCAGATATAGTAAATCAAAATAGTAATAAAAAAGTTATATGGATTTTTTAATTATATTTCATATTATTACATGATATGATCAAATAATATTTTACAAGAGTATATGCATGTTTAGAAATTATATATTTAACACTCACATTTATTGTTACGTGGGATCGACTTTATGGTTGGAAGATGCTTGTTAAATAAGTGCTTAGCATGATATTGTTAAGGTACTTTATGTATCACAAGATTGGAAAAAAGGTAAGTGTACTGACCAATACACTACTCTCTATCTCTCTCTCTCTCTCTCTCTCTCTCTCTCTCTCTCTCACTCTCTCTCTCTCTCTCTCTCTCTTTCCTCCTCCCCCTCTCCCCTCCCCCCCCTCACCCCCTCTTCTCTCTCTGTCTCACTCTCACTCTCTCTCTGTTTCCTTTGACTTACTCCTCTGACTTCTACTTACTAAAACTAACTGTTGCCTGCTCGGCTCGCTAGCGGTCCTCTCTTACCAATAGTCTAACATAATAAGTCAATCCTCGAGGGAAGGGCACGCGCACCGATGTATTCCGCATATCGTTCGTGACACGTCTGAGGCCGCGACAGCGTCATCCTCAACAGCAATTCCTCTTAGGGGGGTTCTCGTGGTACAGTTAACATAAAAAATAAGTTTTGGTTTACATCCTTTCAATATAAGTATTCTTATACAAAACATGTAAATAAGCATTAAGTCTGATGTACACACATAAAGAATAACAGAAAAAATTATTACAATTGCGAGAACTCTTAGATAACATAGACTTTTGATTAGACATGTACCACTATACAGATATACAAATAACATTATGCAGTAAGTTTCAGTCGATGAATCTTTAAAACGGTCAAGCAAGGCTTACTGAAAATTGAAATAATTGTTTTAATTGGAATAGACTTTATTATTTTCATTCGTTGTGAAATACCGAAGAAAATTAACCGAGTTAGACATAAAAATGTGTCTTTAGGAACCAGTAGGCAACGACCTCTCGATAAGAGACCGTGTGTAACCGTAAATCTTTGCGATATATTTTCTCAAAAACTATGGAGCTAGGCCCTCTGAAATTCGGACATGTTGTGTGCAGTGATAAAATAAGTGTAATATAATTTTTAGAAGAATTTCTAAAGAAAACGAAATATCACGCTAACCCCCTTAATAATTAAGTATGTGGTTGGGTAGTGCTAGTGTTATGTCGTTTTTTTTGTAATAATTTTATTAATTAATAAGAGAAAGGGGAGTGGATACATTCCTTATCCTCGTTCTTCTTTTACATGTTTTGATTTACTTTTACTTGTTTGAATATGTGTGTAACATTTTTTGTTCATGTAAAACTCTTTTCTCTGATATAATATACGTTACAACTCTGCAATAGATGCCCCCATGGGTATTACTTATGTATATTTTATTTATATTCTGTCGTACAACTAAGCATTAGTTTTATATGCGTAATGCATTTTTTTTTCTTGCATTCATTCGTTTCTTTATTGACTTATTTATTTATTTATTTTTTCCATTTATGTATTTTTTTTTAAATTCACCTCTAATTCTTTTGTTATATTAGCTTTCTTATGCTTCTCTACTTATTAATGTGTAGTCTTCTTATTTCTAATAAAACAGTGTATGTTATAAATAGTATTCGTATATTATGCATAATTATTTTTTGTCTATGTATATTATTATAATCATCAATTTTTTTTTTCCATGTCCACAAGTGTTTCTATTTATCTATACCTATTTTTTCTTAGAATTTATTACTATATATAACCAAGACTAAGTTTTTATTTATATTTACTATTGTTGGTTGCTAAATAATTCATTATCCGGCATTGTAGTTCACTGGTATTCGAAGGTAGCGATATTTGCAGTAACAGCGGGGCCACTACTATTGCTGCTCAGCTGGTTAATTGTCTCGTGTGATTGGTTCTTGCCCAGTGAGTTCTATTTTGTACAGGACTAAGCAACCTTTGTTGCTAGAGTTGTTGTGTTGACTGACCGTCTGGTTCAATCTTTATCGTATCTCATATCCCCTGTAAGCAATCTTAAGCATATTAGACGCGCCCCCCTCCCCCTTATCCCCGAAAGAGACACTTTCCTATTTGCTAGTGAGGAGAAAGAGACGGTGCGTAAAGTAACTGTAGTAATTCGATTTCAGCATTCCAATGTTGTAACAATATGTATGTCGCTTTCGTTAATTAATCTCTCTTCTAAGCGATTTTATTTGGCGTCCCCTTTTGCAGATGGTATTGCTTAAGTCAATGTGTTTATATTCTTTGTTTACTTGTCGATAGTTTTCTCGCAACTTTTTATGCTCTTTTATTATTGTTGTCACAATTATTCTCAGATGCTACGTTGCTATTCACATGGTTTATTTTAGTAGATGTTAGAGGATGTGTTGATTGTGTAAGTGATCATCTCATATATAATTTACCTGATGTCCAGTTACGAGACTTATCGTTATCCTGTTTTTTTAGGAGGAGGGGGGGGCGATACTAAGGAAAATAGTTTGTATGAGGCTGCGTAGATTGCGAAAGATGTATTGTTTTGAGAAGATGAGTAGGTTATATTTTGTTGATGTTTCCCGTTAGAGATTTAGTAGTGCACTGAAAAAAAAGTGGACATGCAGTGTCACCAAAAAATGGTAAGTGGCGTACTCATATTCATTGTGCTGCTGCGTGCCTGTACTAGGTGCGCAGCTGATCCACTGCACTTGGAGCGAAGGCGGACTAACATATATATGTCAGCCCGCGCACCAAGTGCTGTGGGGGCGCTGCACGCTCAGTTTAGACACGCTGTACATCGAAAAGCTGAATACGTGGCTATATATATGTGTTTTTGGTGGCACTGCATGTCCTCTGTCTTGCCAGTGTGCCTTTGGGCTTTAGAAAGATATGTATTTGATTTTTTTTTGCTGGACGGATGCTGTTGTTCGGAGAGATTTGAAGTCTATGATGGCCGCTTTCCGTTATCGTTAGGCGTATTCTTGAGGATCTACTCTGTTTATCGCTGCAAATTTTTCTTGTCGAGTTGATTCCGTCATTAAGTGATGATAGACTCCGGTGCTTTGGTAGTATAGCTGGTTGATTGTCTTCATCCATCTGTTTGGAACTTTCTGACTGCGTTTATGAGACTAAAAAATTACTTTTGAGTCCGATGGGGGTGCCAGAGAGGCACCAAAATATTGGCCTATGGTGTTTTTGTAATTAATTGGATACTAAATAGTCATGCTTCTGATGATTGAAAAAAATTTGTTGGTGTGTACCTACACATGATATGACCGGATTTTGTTATGCAAATGCTTCCTCTTAATTAATTCTTTATTGCAGCACTATAATTAAATTTTTTTTTTTACGTTCTGATATTGTGTCATTTGACATTCTTTTTTTTCATACATTTCATGCGTTTAATCTTTGCTATTATTTCATGCAAAAAATAATCATGTACTCTAAGAAATTTTTTTTAATATGCTAAGTATTAGGAACTCATTAATCGTTTAATAATTCAATCGTCCCGCATATTGGGTGTACAGCCATCATGCTGTAAAAAAATAATTTATAGTAACTTTCTCTTTCTTTGTCTGTTCACGCAATGCACCTGGATAAGAATGAGATCAGTTGTTTAAATTACAGGTTTATCCGTTTTTTTCCTTCATTAAATTTCATTTAGAAATATTTTTATTTGGTAGTTTTACGGCGTATCTGAGGGCCGCGAAAAATTGAAAGATAAAAAGAGGTTTTGCGGTTTTTTGCTCTCTTGTATCTGTAATAGTCTTTTCGTACTTTTGTCTTATAACTCGTACGTCTATATTACTTATTTATAACCCTTTTGAGGGTGAATATTTTAGTATGCATGCCTTTTTTATTATGTTATCGTGGACTGCTCTTATTTTATCATTTATTTTTAGTTTTACGTTGTGCCATTTGTAGTTTATCCCTGTTATTTTGTATGGGCCTCTACATTTATCGTCATATTTTCTGATTGATAGTTCTATAAAAATGCACACAATCTCCCCTTCCATAAAAAATTTGGTGATCAATTTTCTGACAGTAATATTTGTATCTGTTCTTATTTTATCTTTTAGTCATGGATGCTAAGATCCGTAACTGCGTAAGTGTTCCTGTTATTTACTCTAATAACTCTGTAAATGTATGTTCACTTTCTGGCTGTTTAAAGTTTGATGGGAGTTTTGCATCTTGGTTAAATATAAGTTCATAGGGCGTGTAATCTGTGCTGTAGTATTCTAAGATGTTCGTGTTAGCGTAGCCAGAGATAGTATCTCGTCCCATTTCTCGGCTTTATCGACGAACGCCTTTAAGTAATCTGTGAAAATGTGATACATGCGATATATTGTGACATTGCTTTGAGGATAATTGGCCGCATGACCAGTTTTATCGATGTTAAATAGTCTCGCAAACTCTCTCATGGTTCAGTTCTTGAAATGGGTTCCTCTGTCGAAGAAATTTTTTCTGGTGCTTCGAAGTATGCTATAAATGTATCCATTAAGGCTCTCACCGACTCCTCGGCAGTCGTTCTCTGTACGAGGGCAAAGACTGTACATTTTTTTAACTAGTCCTGTACTACAAGTATGTTTGTATTGTTTGCTGCTAAAAGTTTGTTTATTGGTCTGTGAAACTCAGTTACATTTTTTGAAATGGTCTGCTTGGCTTATAGGTAATTAACATGGCTTGCATTGTCTTTACAGGTACAAACTTTTTTGTTTGACATAACGCGGAGCCTGGTATAAATTGTTTTACGTCACGCGTCGGGTCTCATACTCCGCCAGGAAAAGTCTTTAGAGATTATTTTGTACATTTTGCTTATGCCCTTACGCTCTCCAACTGTCAATTTATGATATTCTTCTATTACTTTGTACCTCTGATCTACTGGTGGTACGACTAGCGTATTTATGTAAAGTGCTGCCATCACTTTTAGGTCTTTAAAAATTTCTTCAAACTGCTCAAAGGTATAAACATCGGTTAAAATTTAGGATTGCTAGGTCTCTCATCATACCTGCTATTTTCAAATTATTTATTATAACTAGTGCTTTCAGCAG
The DNA here is from genome assembly GCA_030522625.1 of Copidosoma aretas. Taxonomy (NCBI): domain Eukaryota; kingdom Metazoa; phylum Arthropoda; class Insecta; order Hymenoptera; family Encyrtidae; genus Copidosoma; species Copidosoma aretas. Next base: position 38,275 of record JAPYYV010003932.1, read on the forward strand.
TTTTAAGCATTTCTTTATATCTGATTTTCCACGTATTTGAATTATACGGTCCTACTTTCCCTTGATCTAAGAGTTTTTTCAGCTAAATTCCCATGTGCTTTTTTAACGCTATTAAGTATCATATCCTTCTAGCCACCATTAGTGTATCTATTGTTGTAGGTATTTTATGCTTCAACGCGCTTGGCGCTTTAAAGGCTCTCCGTCAAGGCCAAACACACAGGTATCAGATTCTATCAATTCATGCACATGTTGCAACTCTTTTTCGTTGCAAGTTGTTGTATCTGCTAATTTTAATATTTTTTTCATTCATTTTTCTTTATTCATCTCAAAATTTTCAATGTTATTTTTGTCTTTTTTTTCGAGTCTATTTCGTTTATCGATGATTATACTTCATCCTAATATTCATGTCAACGCCTCCTGCAGGCCTATAGCATTGTCTTTATCGACGCTGTAGGGCTATGCCCCGAAAATTGGCTCACATTTTAATAATTCTACGTGAAGTACGGGTATTTTTATAGGTTTATCGGTGATGCTAGTGCATTCGGCATACACTTTCCCATTATTGTTATTCGCTATGAAATTTTCAAAAAATATACCCTTTTCTAATTTCTGTAGGGGTACCCGTCCACCTTGGCTATTTTAATAATTTTTTTTTTACGCGTACAAAAATTATGTCTTAATCTCGCGAGAATTTTTAATGACTCCTGCTCTAACAGAGGTATTTCATTGCAGTTTAATACTAATATATTATTTTTGGCGCATCTATGGCCGTTATATTTTATTAATCAGTCCCATTCAATTAGCTCGTCCACCTGTATTGGAAAGTCATTGAGACCACATATGCACACAAGCCTATTTAGAGGCGATTTTACTGCTTTTAACGTGCACCGAGATCCATGTGTAACGCCGTGCCGGTTCCTAACACTCTTTCATCATCATTTATATGTTAGTCCTTCTCAAGGCTAAACATTTTTATAATAGATACTTCGGGACCTACATCTGCATAAAATTTTGTGCTTCCATTGATTAGCTGTGGCCTTTTTAGGCATACTAAGGGTGGCGTGTGACCTATCCACGATACATGAGTTCTTAATACTTGGAGTGGTTTATTCAAGTTTTTATTCAGCATTCATTTTCTGAACAATGAACTCTTAGAAAAAGGCTGTAAGTTATTAATATTATTATTGTGTGTATTTGAAGCTATTACGGGATTCTGAGGAGGATTTGTTTCTAGCGGTATTTTTGCATCACTTTTATTTCGTTGCCCTTTTATGTCATATACGTCACTGGATTTCCTCCGATGCTCATGTTATATGATTCTGCTAATTCCGTCCTTCCCTTTTGAGCTACTTTACTCTTCCTTTTCGACGTGTACTCTGCCTCTTTATTTACTTTTAAGTCTTACTTGACACTTGGAGAGCACAATTCTTGAAAGTTTAAGTGTTTGGCGTTAGAACCGTCTGCTCTATTGTCAGGCTCATCTTTAATTATTATTTCTGTTGTATGAGTTATTATACTTACCGCTGTCCGGGATTTGTGTCGTCATTATCATCTCCTATACCATAGGCATGTGCTGTTATATGCTCTATCATTTGCATTGAAATTGTTCCTTGCTATATTTGTATAATTATCTCCCCATGCCAGAATACCTCTGTTATCGTTGTATTGGTGCTCCATCACTCTGCATCTTCTCTGGCTGATCCTGTCTTGGACTCTTCTCATTTCGTTTAGAAGAGTGTGGCATTGTTCTTTACTTTCATTTTCAAGCCCTTAATTTATACAGCATTCTTCAGCCGTTTGGTGGACCTTAAGCGTAGTAGTGTGCTTTCGATATATTATGCAAGCACTCTGTTTTTTGGTTGAACGAGGTGGCGACGACTATGTCTATCACTTTCTATTTTTTATGCAATTAGCGATCCCTTCCATAGTGATTTTAAGTTTGCATTTGGTACTTTACAATCCAGTGGATGGTGCAGTCTGTAAATAAGCTGTTTAACGGCCTGTTTTTAAATGTTCCTTTTGTTTCTATTTATTTTGTCCTTTGCTAACTCTGGAGTAGAATCGTAATTCATTATAATTTTTATATACAGATCTTCTATTTTAAGGGTATAGTTTTCTATGCTTTCGTGTTCATACTGTTTCATCACTTTTAGGTTGGCTACTAATGTGTCTACTTGCTCCAGACCTCCGAACGTTTCAGTCAGTTTGTGCAAAGACTCTTCTATTGTTTTATATTGTGCATGAGGCAAATTGTGCCCTTAAGAGGACGTAGGAGCAAACTGCTGAACTAAGAGCAGTACTTTTTTCTAAGGTAGGCTTTTTAAACTTGAAATTCTGAACCAAATCGGCATGCATTTCTTATTCAAAATTTAAATACGTCAACCTTACGCATCAATAAATCTTCTTAACCTTAAGTTTGATGTCAGCTTCGATAAAAAGAATATTTTATAAATTTTCATGTGAATTTTTTTCTCTCAATTCATTATATTAACACTTCCCTTTTATTATAACAAGCATAATTTGTATGTATACCTGCATTTATATGTTCAAATAATACTTTTGCTGCTTCAGCTTGAGCATTGTGTGTATTTTTTTTTCATATGGTTTTACAGGTGACTGGGATCGTACTTCTTACTGGAAAATTGGAGAACTTTAATTCTTTACATCAAGCACTAGCTTTAAATCTTGAGTTAACGCCAGCTCCATAAAACAGTGAATCTCTTGTCTTTTCAGAAATATTCTTCTTCAGATGAATTATCTTGCATCTTTTATTGATCCACATCACTTAACTTTTCAGACACCTGTATTCATGTGTTCAAATGACACAACTGTTCATTTAATGTGAACATTCTGTGTATTTCATTTGCTCATGGTCATGCGGGTGTAGAAATGTCCACATAACTAATCAGGTCAGCCACCTCTTATTCTTCAGCTTGCCTATCCCCAAAGTAAAAAAAGTGGAAAAACGGAAAGTAACAATTTTGTTTTTATGAGGAGCAACTCATCAACTTTGCACTTTTATTGCTTTTCTTTATGAAGCTAAAAAAAAAGACATACCTAATTTTAGTTTAATCATTTGTCCTTCGACTAATGGCAGCTTGTTATTCATAAAATTTTGATTTAACTTTTTTTGTAAGCCTTTAAGGAAAAAACGTAAAGTGTAAAAAAATGTTAAAACTGCAACTTCGCTCCAAAATACTGCTTTTTTAAAAGCGTTGACATACAGGGAAGAAAGTTCAATCTTGTCGCTGACTGACTAACAGCTGTGGACTCTTTAAGTAGTCAGCGACAAGATTCAACTTGTTTCTTGGTATGTGAAGGCTTTCAAAAAAGCAATATTTTAGAGCACAATTGCAGTTAAGACATTTTCTTTCTCCTCATGCTTTTTTCCTAAAAGGCTTGCAAATAAAGTTAAAACAAATTTTATGAATAACCAACTGCCATCAGTTGAATGACAAATGATCAAACTGAAATCAAGTGTAACTTTTTTCGGAACTTCTTAGAAGAAAACAATAAAATTTTTAAGTTGCTGAAAATGAAAATTTGAATATTAAGAACGTATTTGCTAAATGTTGTAATCGGAAGAATAACAGTTAAATCCTGGCACTGACCACAGACATCTAAAAATTCTTAATCTAGACTTCGAAAACGGTTTTTTTAATCAAAAACAATGAACAGTTCTCTGTAAAGAAACTCAGAGATTCGAACAGCATAATCAGTTGTAAAAACTTGCTACGGTGTTGATGTAAAGTATGAGACAATTCCTAATTTATAACTCCATTAGCATGATTCGGTTCAAGTACTCGTACTGCATCACTCCAGGAACTATAAGTATGACCAAATCATTTAGAGGATCTTCATTGACATTGTAGGCTGCATGTGTTGTAGTACCTTCATTGATTGTTAGGTGGTTGTGAAAAGATCATACGTTGAGTATAGTTGATTACGAAATTGTGCTGAAATTGATTGAAAAAACTATTAAATATTTTTATGTAAAGTAAGGAGTCAACTTGCAGGAATACTGTCTACAAATAAGAATATAAGTTGATGAAATCATTAGGCATGCTTTACTGTTCCAGGCTTTGAATTTTGCTGGCTACAAGACAATGACATAATAAATTGTTTTATTCGTTTATGCCAGCTAATTTTAAAAAAAAGTTACAATACCTGTATATAAAGCCACAGTAGCATTTAAAAATATCTGCAGCGATCCCTATTACTCAATGGAGACATTTTCAATGTGATCTGTATTACAATTATGAACAGGCGATACAGTCACTTCAGCTGATGGGCTTACACAAATAGGCAATCCTAATGAAAAGAAAATCACCTCAATTGAAAAAATTTATTGCAATGATAAAAATTATATGACGTTAGAAACAGTTCATGAGCTTTAAAAAACAAAAAGTTATTTCACAAAATTATGCAATAAATGAAAGAATGAATATAAAGTAAAACAAGATTATTCTGAATGAATACATAATATTTCTAAGTCAAGTGCAGGATTGTTAATAAACAGCTTCAGAGAAAAATAACAATTTATTGGTATATAAGCAAAAATCAGGTACCCGTACTACATGTTTTCTGTCAAAAAAGATATGACAAAACAATTTACATGAACCTTTTTATGCAGCTAGTTTCTAAATATTCAGAACCTTTGATGACACTATTGACTGCATATTATGTTCAGCACCAAAGTCAATTGCTGGATACATTGATGCAGAGAGGTGTCAGATAGTCGTACTGCATCACTCCAGTTGAAATATACTTGACAAAGATAGTAGATACGTTGACCACTGTGTTTTGTCAACTTCCAAAAAGTTTTGTTCAAATTTGAAAAATATTTAGTGACTGAGGCTAGATGTGTAATGATAACTTCAATATCCTGTACAGCCATGATGACACCAATACACTTTAATTAGTTAGTGGGAACAAAGACAATTGAGTTTTGTCAAACTCCAAACTTAAATCACCTTTGATGACATCATAGGTGGGATATATTATGATACATTTGTCAATCAGAACTATGATGAGGAAATCACACTCCGATGGGTTTATAATATATTTGACTGCTCCATGTTTTACGTTTTTCATGCTACAAAATGTTTGCATGATAATTTTTACCATTAAAATTTTACCAGTATATTGTAAACAAAATAAACTACCTTTGTGTCAAGTTTTATTTTCCAGCTTTCAGATGCTATAATAATCAATGCAATCGCATTGAGACGTTGATTTAAGTCCAAGAGATTCTTAATTTGATCAACCATGTGATAATTATATGAGTGAGCTGAGATTATTTAACCAGTCCATTTCGCTTTCATACACTGTCAGTCCAATCTACTGAAAAAAATAAACATTGAATCTAATAAAAAATTGCATAAAATGGGCTTTGAAAATTACAGACGTCAGCTTATCTGTGCGTATTCAAAACTAAGCTGTTAGGTCTCTGATTATCCAGCTCATCTAACGCTGTACTTTAGTTTTAAATAATAGCAGTTTTGGTTTGGCGGCTGGTATTGCAAGTAGCCATCGAAGAGCGGTGGAGAGGGTGGCCCCTTCAAAGTTGGTGGGAAGGCGGACCATGGTGGAACTAGTAGTAAGGGGCGTTGTAAATTTTGTTTTATGTTTTGAAGAAGGAAAAAATTAATGATTTCTCCCGTATTTAATTGGGAGGCTGTCAAGAAATTATTAGTTTGCCGTAAGGAGGCTAGAAAGGGGGAGGGGGGGTGGGACTTACCAAAATAACTTAATTATGTAGGATTATATAATTATGTGCACGTGCATCATTTAGTCTTCTTTCTTTCATAGTCCCTTTTATATACACACGCATACATATAATGTTTGCAGTGTTTGTACGAAATTTGTATATATTAAGGTACATAGATCATAAAAAGAATTTATAGATCTTGATATAAATTTAATATGTCATAATTCAAGTAACAATACATGCCCTGTCAAAAAAATAAGATGATTACTGTGTCTCATATGAGAGATATTTTAATTCAAAGTCCGTATCTTTTTCTTTGTTATACATGCCGTCTTACGGAACAGTAGGTTATGTTTGTCATTGTTTTGGATTTCTCTCCGAAGAACTTGTCAAAAAACTAACTTGTTATTGTTTAACACTTCAAGATTATTACATATAAATTTTAAAACGATCTTGTCTCTGGCAGGGCATTTTTTAAGAAATGTTCACTGGGGGGCCGATGGTATATACATTGTGTATATATACACATATGGGACACAACGCGTCAACCGGGCCACCTAAATGGCCAAAATTGGTCGCAACGTTAAAAATTCATGTTGGGCTTTAATTTCTTGTTGAGACATAAG